>JAQFZG010005250.1:0-10629 GCA_034695465.1 Entomobrya nicoleti
TACTTATGAAGGCAAAGAATCCACACTACCGTGTAAATCAGCACATCATTTATTATATGCATATACAGCATATTTTTACATCATCGTATAATTAAGCATCGTTGTTACAGCCATTACCATTATATTTATGCAAATTCGCGAACCGGAGACGTAATTGAGTGAATGAACCCCGTTAATAAAGAGAATCTACTGAAAGTAAATTGTAAAAGGCGTTTTGCCCGATTACGTGGTCCTCCCATGCATGCATATGCGTTTACACATATACGTTTGTATTCATTCATGTTGTAAAATAATGCTGAATATTTACCTTTTGCGATGACGGCTTTGTAGAGAAAATGCTGGTCTCTAACAAACCAGAGTATTTTTTAATGCCATTAGTTAAGGTACCACATTTAACCACCACCATCACCGCTGCCGCCGCCGTCATAATAATGATCATGAAACTGTATAAACCAGACTTGCCATCAATTACTAGCCAACCAGGGGATTAGGCGTATGTATCGTAGTTAGAAAAAAAAATCAAACATTAGTATATGTAGTCAACTGGTGTGGTTCAACTCTCTCCCTCTTTTGACTTTGTTAGATAGACATTATAAGAAATAGCCTTTATAAATAATCTCAATACCAACTACCAACCAACAACTCCCAGCTTTTTGCCATTTTATATGGAAGGATCTTCAGCAAAAAGGAGATTGCAAAGCTAGCGTTCTCTCGCAAAGATAGAAAGAGAGAGAGAGGTAAAAAGGAATTCCCAGAGGATTTTAGTGCGTATAGTAATAGGCCTATGAATTGAGTTACATTACCTATTACCTTAATGCTTACATGTTTTTTTTCTTGATAGTGGAGTAGTGGTGGTGGATCTGAGTTGTGATGCTGTTGCATCAGAAGGGGAGAAGGAAGGAGTAGAAGGGATAGAGATACCGTTTACAAAAGATGAGAACGACGACGATGATGATGCGTCTTCCTTTCCTCATTCTCTACGCTTTCTAAGTTCAAAATTACATTCATCTTGTGTTCCTTCGTTGCAAAAAAAAGTCTTTACTAGATATGTATATTAGTTATCATGTAAAATGTTAGATTTACCTTTGCACACACAGGTGTTTGCTTAAAATGTATGCTTTTATATGTATTATATCATATTAAATGATAACTGCACTACATATACGTACGAAACGAAAGACGTTCAACTAAAATAATATGATACTTTATCAACGTTTTTCATACTCTCTTCTTTGTACTCTCCCAGACTCCCATCACATCATTCCATCCTATAGTACCTACCCGGATTGTCGCAAAAGAGAGATAACGACAGCTTTGAATTATCCTTTTACACAACCAAAACAAGATAATATTTTGCTGAAGCGGATAAAAAAAATACAGCACTCAGCTCATATAAGAAAGACTTATAGCCAGTTGTTGAAGTAGTCAAAGTCGAATACACAAGAGATACATTTTTATATCGCGATGCTCTAATACAACCAACCAAAAACAGACTCTGAGACGGAAAACAATGCTCATGGCAGATCTTGATGTTGTATCATTGCTCTCACGTAAAAACTTCCTCGTCATAGTCTTTCTCATCAAAGTAGAGTCAACACACAAGGTACATGTGATATTTCTAAAATAAAAAATGTCATATGATGATGATGATCACTTTTTACAATTTCTAAGCAAAAAGTACATGACAAAAACCATGTAAGTACTACCAACTACCAACCATATATTTACGTACTTACTCACGACGCTGCGTTCGTTGTTGCTCTCCTGCTCCTGGCACTTACTGTTTTCATAATCTACTCATTTTTCTTGCTTGTCTTTCTGTGATCTGCAGTTTTATCATATATTATTCCATATTCAGCAGCAAAGTCTTCAGTGCCACATTTTTATACAGTAGTCCCATGCATTCACCAAAATTCACCAAGTCAGTCTTAGTTTTTAATGAAAAGTTGTGTGTTGTCAAGTCCGCGGTTTGTTTCGCCAGGCCAGCACTCACAATACAACATGCCTACTTACTACGTAAACATCGAAGGGAAAATGACAAGCAGTACTTGTTTAAAACTCCTTTTCAGAAAAAAAGGCCCGAAGCGTTCAAGTAAATTGGGCATGTATATACCTACTCTATACATGCTACATATTTTGAAAGCTACACACACACACACTTTGTGCATTTAAAAAAGAAGAATTCTCAAAAGCAACCTGATGCATTCAAGATAAAAAAACATACTCGGTTAGCGAAAACCAGACTCGAGTGTTCAAGTTGAAGATGACGACGTCTTTGTCGTGTAACATGAAGGAAATAAAGTTATGATATTTTTTTGCATTTTAAAGATGATATTCCGCAGCTCTTTCCAACTGTTGTACACTACTCGAGTACGTTATAATATAAAATGTGTGTGGGGACTGAAAAACGAGCCCTTTTTTGCTTAAAATGAAAGCGTATCTTGAAAAAAATATCAAATGAAAAGACGACAAATTTATGACATCTCTTCTGTACTCTTCATTGATCCTCTGAGTCATACACGAGAGCAGGGAGTCAGAAAATGTGCGTTTATCTCAAATATATGCACATAATGCATAAAACGTTTTTTTTGCTAGTAAAATATTGAAAAGGGTTTATATTACGTTGTTTTTTTTTCTGCACGAATTTAGACATGTGTAGTATGTACCGAGGTAGAACTATGATATGAATTATCAGAGAAAGGTAGGTGTTTTATTGTTATTGGGAGTAGGTACAGGTGCACACATGGGTTTCCTTATTTCTGTTCGTATTTTTTCCCTATGCATCATGCTTGTAAATCTTGAAAACATAGACGAATTTTATACACTTTATTAATACAATAGTCTAGTCTTCAGTCCACACACACAGAAGTCTTTGCATATAACGTAGACATTACACTTTATGCGAAGCCCACTAAGCTTTTTCATCTTAAAAGTAGTCGTTCTGCCCTTAATATGCTAGTATTATACTTATTCCAAAGGATAAAGCTACCTACGATATGGTATAGTACTGTTAGATGAGAAGTTTAGACTAGTGCAAAATGAGATTTTAAATTTAAGGCAGAGAGATACAGTGTAGGGGAGCTTAATATTTAATAAATGTTCAATCCTTTTTATTATTATTTTCTCTTCACTTTCTGTTTGCATATGGTGTTAGTGCGTATTATTGCTACATTCCATATTTATATGCCTATTCTTATGCTCAAAGGACTTGATTTTGGTTCTTCGTAACTCAGAACTTAAATAATAACTATTTGATACTGATACTCACAATTATTATTATGAAAACGAATGGTGAATGGTCTCATGATGCTTTTAGGCATGAATATATGTACATCGGCCTAAAGCCAAAAATAATATTTAAGTTATCAGAACGAAAATGGATAAAACGGAAAAGCGAAAAGAACATCTCGCGGTCTCAAAGCGTCAATAATTCACAAGAATTGCTATACAAAAGCCTTGCCAATAAAAATATTATCCCATTTTCTAAAGAACTATATTTAAGTGACGGCAGTCACACTGATTTGATATGACACATTCTTTTCTTGGCAAATATTGCGATTTAACAACCAGGTGCATTTCTCACTGTTCTGCTTCCCTTTTCAAAGAACATAAAAAAACAGTAGAATGTGCAATCTTTTTTCATAAAAGTAAAGCTTGTTTACCCAATTTCAAACGTTTATAGGAAAGCCCCATACATGCTACGTGTGTATATTATATGAGCACATTAAATTAGTACCTTTTGTAAAGAAACACATATTTTTAACACTGCTATTATCGCTGTAAAATATTATGTACTTTTTTAACAATGGAAAAAATAGTAAACAGCTCTTTCTTGCCAAAGCAAACAAGATGCAATCACGCATGCTCATAATGCACTCTGATGATTATTGTCACACTTATTTTAACGCACAATAATGCAAAAAATACTGTTGTTGTGCTTATATTGCACCCATATACCTACCCGAGTCAAGAAAAACATCCTCCCATTAAAAATATATATTACATTCTTACTTCAACACGCAGTCATCTTCAGTTTGAAATTTCATCAGTGGTATTCTATCTGTTTGGTAGGATGGTAAGCTAAAACAGTACAGGCTTTTAGAAATCCTTTGCTTTACACTGAATGGATGAATACGGACGGACTTGTTGTCGAACAGCAACAATGAGGATCGATGGTGATGTTATGGTGGTTGTTCGTGCCACCTCCGCTTACGTTTTTGTTTTGTATGATGCCAGCCAATGCATTGTACATGCAAGCAGTTTACATTAAAAGTACCTTCACAGGTAACTTTAAAATATGACATACACAAGGCATACCTGAAAAAAGTAAATATGCGCGTTCAATAGCTTTTATAAGTCAAGTAACAATATAATCTCGACTATCTGTACACAAAAAGTTAAGTTGCCTCACTCATTGTAGGAGAGAGTCATCATTATATTATTGCAAGGAGTAATGCAAGCTCTGACGATGTTCTTGATGATACGATGATGCTGATGAGGATACATGATCTTTGCTACATGTCTTATATATTTACCTTTCTTACCACAAAACAGTAAAGTGGTAACCATCAAACAGTTACATTCCTCTTTTTTCTTGGATCTCATCAGTACCACTGCGAGCGTTTTTCTACTCTATTTTGTTATTCTTACAAAAATTAAGAGTACTTTCATCGTACTGAACTACATTTTTAAATCCGGGCATTGTTTCGCGTTTTATTGTATATTTTGTCGTTATTATAATTCTTTTTGATGGAATCATTATAAACGGGTGTCCTAGTACAATTAAAAAAAGGAAACTAAACAAAATAACCCAAAAAAAATAACTTTTTTCCCCTCAAGCAGTGCAGTGCATATATTCATTTATCCAACTTAACCAAATGCCACACTTGGGAAAATGTTCTGCAGGGAATTAAGCGTGTAGCAATAGTGGCGGTGGTGGTGGATAAACAACCGCAAAAAGCAAGTAGTGAAAATAGTAGCACCTTCGCTGTCTGGAAGTCTGGCTGGATTCATTTGTGTGAAACTTAAAAAGGTTTTTGTGTGTTTGACTGGCCTATTTGGCAAGCTCGTGTGAAGGAAAAAAACAACAACTTTCCTTTCCTGCTCCAGAAAACGTAAGCATCACAACAAAAGCGATTCTAGCCGCGGTCCAGTCCAGAGTCTGTGTGCAACTTAAATATATTTTCAACTCCCGAGAGTGACATGTTAGATATATCTGCTTCTATTTTTGTTTGCCATTATCGTGATTAGTTTAAACATGGCGGAAATTACTTGAATGTTTTCCCGTAAAGTAACAGAAACTGACAAATGAAAGTTTTATTCTAGTTTAAAAAAAAATATTCAATGTTATGTTTTGGTTTTATGCTATTTTGAGCTAGCCATAATACAAATTATTGGAAAAAGAATGTCCTTCAGGAGAATGGAGAGTTCACGTGTTTAGAAATAATTTCTTAATGATAATTATAATGATAATTTCTTAATAATTTCTTAATCAATTATTGATGCAAGGCCTTAAATAACTAACTTTGCATTAAAATTGTCACCATTTCCTCTGGAATAAAATATATATAAAGGATATACAATACATGTAAGTATTTTTTATTATATTTAAGCTACTTCATTTGTCTTTCGTCTCTGACCCTTGATTAGTATTCGCAGCATGACGTTATCGACGTCAGCAAATGGTTTTGTAGCTATTAGTGAGCTGCGATTAAAGATACGTCAATGATTGTTTCAAGTTAAAGCAGTTGATCCTGATTGAGCTTAATGTACAATAAATGACAAACGTATTATTGAGTCTTAAAAAATAAATTAAAGAGAGAAAAAAAACGATGAAAGATATTTAGAATGAAACTGGTACAGGAATTCATATTCTTAGCTGCACTGTAATTTTGTCACTGTCTTTGTTTTATTTGCATAACGAATGATATGATTTATGTCTTCATCAATACATGTTCGTTTCGTACTGGAGTTCGTATTTATTTATCCAAGAAAAATATTCAATACCTTCCTACACAAAGTTAATTGGATATTGAATGCAATTCCTGTGCACTATCGACATTTCAGTCAGCAATGTCAGCTAAATTTATATATAAGTTAAATGTAAAACAGTCGTGAGCTGAATTCAATTTAATAAACAACATACGACTTCTTGGATATATAAATGTGAGACAAAAACAAGCCATCAGCCTTCTTTACCCTATTCCATACATGATAACATGGAGAATGAAATTCATACTACGAACCATGCATTGCGAGAGAATATTTACATCAACAATGAAGATGAAATATATATGCTTTTAGCAGATTAGAGATAAAGTTTACCTTGAAAAATATTTTTTTACAGCTTTTAATATGTAGTTCTTACATATCCAATAACAATGACAGAGGGGGCATTTTTTATAATGAATAATATAATAACGAAGATTGTTAGTTTTTGTGTTCGTAGTTGTGATGCGCGATTTTAGGAAATCGAACTATCCCTTTTCATGCCATTCATGTGCAATAATTGAAGGTCCCTACTTTATATGAACTCAAGATGTGAGGATTCCAAATCAAGGAATAATAAGAATAATATACAGCTATACACATTTGTATATGTACATAATATTTTTTTCTACAAAATATCTCCCATTCAAATCATTTTCTGTGTCCATGTATATTTATAATTTACTGGCAATTGTAGCACAGCACACCTTTGGTTATCAGCACAATTAACTATTCAAGCAAACTAATAAAACAGTTCTTTGCTTCGTTGTTGATACTCTATGGAATTGTTCGTAACACGTTGAAAACTTCTCTTTCCGCTAATGACATATATTCTTTCTTATATATGTATACCTACAAATTCTATTAAAAAGCGCAAAAACTTTTTTTTGGATGATATGGCATAATGAATCGATTCAAGTGGACCGGACTGTAAAGATGTTTTTGCTTTGATAGCTGAAATTAAAGGACTCACTGGGGATACCAGAAAACATGTACGTAAACCATGTCGCTGTATAGCACTTTTAATAGAAAAGAGATACTTAACCCTGCGTAATGATAATACGAAATAGAGCGAACGTAATAATGAATAGCACGAGGCAATGAACGATAATATAGAAAAGAGATGCTACCAAAGATAAAAATATTTTTGCATATGAAGTCACGTAACATAATAACTTTGTTCATGAATCTTGTCCTGTCCATTCAATGAATTTCTATTCATACACAATTTGGAATCACGAGCAGATATAACATAATATGTATGCGTGTATTTTTATGCAAAGACTAGTATCTTTGATAATAAAAAAATGCTTAACAAGAAACCAGGTAATACGTAATAATAAAAATATAAAATAATACAAGAACAAGGTATTGAAACGAGTACTACAAAAAGTTTGTCAAAAAGATCATTAAGGCAGAAAATGAATCGCTACTTTAAACGATTTCTGTGTATGTCTGTCTGTTCAACTTCATTATTTTTTATGAAATTCAAACACTCAGTTTCTTCATGAGATTGTTCGCTGCTTTAATTTTGAGCCAATAATAAACTTTGCCATTATGGACATTAATAGACCTCGATAAAATCCAATCAACCAAGAGTGTGCAATATAGGTAGTGGAATAGAGCTACAAAAATAGGCGACCAGTAAATAAAATATAGCATCTTCTTCATATCGTATAACTACCAAGAATCAAGAATCTTCATACATGTCTTCGTTTACATGTTGAATTAAGAACATGAATGTGTAGCACACAACGCACGACTTTTCGTACAACAATAAATATATGGATTATCGCAACAATATTATACATAGCCCATTGTTATTTATAGATATGCCTTTGACGCATGTGTATATCTTGCATATATCTATTTAGACCACATGACAGCTTTACTTGCTAGAGAGGTGTATCCACATAAAATAAATTATTCAATATATTGTTATCATGCATTATAATAAGAAAATTTTTATTTGCCAGTTTTTTTGTAGACCTGCAAAAATACGGGTTTCACATTCCATACATGATTAACTCTCAACACTGCTGACCACTACACACACGATTATTACATTTGGATTGGAATACAAGAACATCTATCAGTTTGACTCATCTTTAAACTGTTTTCGTCAACCATGCTTACATGCTATAAAGAAACATTCTTCGTCTACCTATACTACCAGCGATGATGAAGATGCGATAAGGAGCAACGACGACGCAAGCTGGGCCCCGTTTCTATATAACTTTTTTTTTTGCTATTATTACATACACTTTGGGAATTACAAAAGTGACTATGTGATAAAGAAGCATGATGCATAGTAGTTTAGCTTCTTTGGTATGATAATGATAAGTGAATGAGTGTATCTTCAACAAAGCGGACGCGGATCTGAAAAAATTTTGCTGGAAAAATAATAATTTCGTGATGGCGAAATTCGTGAACATCAACTATTATTAAATGAAGTACGATCCTATCATTATTGTAATCACGAAATCATCGTATTAACAAGATATGAATCTCAAGAGGGGGTGAAATGGACACGTTGATCCTCACAAGAAAGAAAAAAGTGTTGTTAGTGATTTGATGTGATGATAATGAAAAAAGACACATCATCATGATCATGATGATCCGTCGTACTTTCATTAATAACAGCAGGAAATAACGTGACAGTGATTCCATTTCAATTACATTTACTGCTTTTATTATTGACCCAAAGAATCTGACAACACAAACTAATCTGACAGTATAGAGATCTCGATATTTTTTTTCCTTCTCAACAACAATCTTCTGATTTAATGTGTTGTCTTGATTGATAAGCTCTCGTGCATTCCAATAATCTACACAAAAAATGCACATACAGTGCAGCGATGAGAGACTCAATTAATATATAATTTTGGCACAAGCTGTCAGTATTTTGTATTTAAGGACTTGAAGTTAAATTGAAAAAAAGGTCTTTAAATATTAAATGCACCTTTTCTGTGTTGTTTTGTAAACTAATTTTCCTGTGAGTTTTGTGTCTTTGTAAAGTTTCATTGCATTCCATTTTCTCTCATGATTTACACAGACAAAGTAAGTAATAAAGTTACGTGCACACAACTGCTCTTGCTCTAAACATGATCATGAACAAAGAGATTAATACCACCACTGGGAACGTTTTTCGCTGCTGCAGCCACTATTTCATTATCTAATAGGAAAACAGCTCCGACAAGAGACAAGAAACTACTACAAGATTGATAGAGAGCATTATTACTTGTGTTTGTGCTCACGTTTTTAGTATTTTTTAGTGAGAAAAGTGCTGGGTTTACGATCGACAACGACAAACATCAAAAGCAACTCAGCAGAAGAGGAAGAAGAGTGAAGAGAAATAATACGCAGATAGAGAGAAGGAGAAGGGAAAGTCAGTCAGCTTTGCGATCAGTCAGTAAAGCGTAGGAAGGAGAGTACACAGAAGAAAAACATCTTTTTAGCTTTGGCTTTATACCATTTAGCCCCGGTGGAGTCTTATCTTTCTTTTCCGTTATTGAACAGTTTGTGTGTGCAAAAACGAAAGAGTACAGGGAAAAGGATGATGATGATGCTGATGCACACACACAAACAGATAGTGACAATGCATGAAAAATCTAAGGAAAATAGATATGAACAAGGAAATCAACAGGAGAGGCAGCAGCAGCCGAGTAAACGAATAAAATCCGTTTGCACAATGCCAATCTTTACCAAAACTTTCTTTCTAGTCATTCTCCTTCAACTGTGTTCAGGTAGGTCAACTAAAACCCACGATTCTTTAAACATCAAAGCATGGTTAAATTTACCTATGAACTATAAAATAAATTTATTCTCTTGCCAATTTTAATAGCATGTTGGTAGTAACGATGATGTTCAATTCTTCGGTCTTTTATGTGCTCTCTTATTTCTTTAATATACAATATATGCTATAGACCTATCTAACCCACTGTGTGTACATAATATGTATATATTATTCGTTTTAACGAAGAAAAAATCGGCACCTTTTAAAATTGATGAAAGGAAAATAAAATGCCTGAACTGTTTAGGCACCTTATTGATCTCATTTGCAAGATTACACGATTTAGTAAACAAACTATGATCTTAACATTTAGAGATTATTTACTTGTGGAAAATTCATGCTAGTCAAGCAAATATCAAAATATCTTATGAGAGCAAACATCAGAGAGGAAGTAAACATGTTGATATTCAAAAAACGATGAGTACATTAACATGTTTTTCTGCCACCTATTTCTGGATCATATAACCAATAAGTTTTAATTCAGTTTTTAAACTCCATCAATAAAAAGTTTATACAAATTATTGAATTGTAGGCTACGGTCCTTATAAAGAAAAGTTAAAAACATGAAAAGCCTGTCATACTTAAAGCAGATTATTTGATCCTCCTATGCACTTAAATAATATAGTCCTTTTGAATTGCGACCCAACTAACAGATCCCTTAAACCTTTCCATTCTTCATCTTCAATTTCAAGATATGAATTGATGTTAACTTTGAATGAATAATGAATGAAATGATGGTGGTGGTGCAATTTAAGTGATTTTCTTCACGTGTAAAATTATAAATTGCCTTATTTTCACAGAATGTACAGGAGATCTGGAACCACCGTTTTTTAATCCAATTATCTTCC
>JAQFZG010005251.1:0-10628 GCA_034695465.1 Entomobrya nicoleti
ACCCTAATGCTTAAGAACGTAAAGCATCCTGTGCATCTTTAGGTCGTGAGCTTGCGTTCTTAAGCATTACGGTAAATGGCAACCCCAACGCACATGCCCATTCGGGAAAATGGTTAGGATATTATTAATCAGCATGCAAAACTCTTCTAGAAAATGTACTCTTCATTCGGATTCTGGATTAGCCACCCCCTGATCTGCATTGTAAGCATTTTCTTAAATAAGTTTAATTTGCACTTTTCTTGCTCATTCGAAATTATTTCAGTGTCCAAATCTAGTTTTCACACTCCAGTACACTTTCTTTACATAGTCATAATAAAATATGCGTACAAGTTGCTGCATAAGTTATCCTACAATGGAACTTTCATGTTATATTGAGACGAGCACTTATATTTTATTCAATAAACAAATTTAGATAATTCGATCCAGTAAACTTGGTCATTTTTAAGTTCAAATGAGCGCAACAATTTGCAAATCCTGTGACCTCGTTCTTACAATTTATGGCTGTAAAAATACTAGTAAAAATATATCAATTAGGCGAACCATATGTTCAATTATATTGTGAAGATTAGTAAAACCTCTTTAACTGTTTTATATGTTAAAATGCTGGTCAGTTTTACGTTTTTGTTCGTGTATAACATGTACGAGTGTAGAAATATCTATCTAGTTCTTTTTAATTTTGAAAAAATACGCAAATAGTATACAATGCGACCTAATCCGTAAATAACTTTAGTAATTGCGTTATTTAAATAGTAAATTCCAACTAGTTTTGAATAGCACCATAGGTAACCAACATTGTCTCGTAAGAACTTGTTACCTGTAATACACTCCAATATAAAAACTATTGTTGAAAATCCAATAAATACGGCAATATATTCAAGTCCCCTAATGTAAACAGATGGTGGTATTGATTCAAATTCACCAACAGCAATTTCGCCTTTCATTAGATGCATTAGGTAATTCGTAACCTTGATGATTTGTATAAGTTGGAATTTCATTTTGTAGCTCATATTAAGGCTAGCAAAAATCTTAAGTTGTTGTACATGCGCCCCAAATAATTCCAATCGCTGCCACAAACCTTGCAGTCCCGATTCTGTCAGTTGTTTTAATTTTTCACCAAACAAATGTGGTACCGTGCCTCGTTCTGTAAATGCCCAGAATGAAGACATTGAAAGATGTGGAAGTTGATATACTTTTGACCACTGCAACCCTGTTTGAATAGCATATAAATTTGTTTGAACAATTCTAAGTCGATCCATTGGGTCAACAATTATAAGTTGGCTGTTCATGCTAGATCCACTACCGTTCACTAGTGTCTCAAACGACTGAGACCATTCAAGTATATAAGGAAGAACTTCTGCGGGAAATAATAACTTGCAAACTACACCATTGGAGAAAACACTGTAATTAAACAAATGATGCAGATGACATTTGGAGTACATTTTCTTGTTTTTGTTTATACCCATAGTGGTAATCTTTAGCCATTGCGACTGTAACAGTTCATGTGAATTTTCAGGAAAGCCAGTGATATCATGAAAATGAGTACCCGAAAACACAGCGGCTTTGTACACGCTATTTGCATATAAGCAGCAAATACACCACAGACACAAAGTGAACTTGTATGTTCTAAATTTCGTGGTTTCTGTGTCATTAAAACTTGTTGGTTGATCAAAAATATATTTGAATAGAAGAAGGGCATTGTTAAGTATGCTTAATACGACATTATTTGATGTTTGCTTATAGACGTCGCCAACTGTAAATAAAACTGATATCAATAATATTGATGAGAATGCAATTAGCCAAATTGATAATTCAAATGGCTTAAAGTAAACATCAGCAACGGTAACATTTCTATGAAGTGAAACAGACATGAAACCATACTTAGTATTGAAAACATAGTAGGGAAACCAGGTCTTTATTAGTAGTTGATTTTGGGTGTTCACAAATACTCGAGAAAACACTGCAGAATCAAACTTAGTGATTTTAATTGCCGAAATTGTGAAGTTTATTCGGCGGCTTAGCTCATTCAAAACACACAAGGATTGGAACAGAGTCACTCGTTTTGAGTATTTAAAACACGTTTCACTGGTAAATATTCTAATGGTAGATAATATGGAATCTCCTAATTGTTCAAAAACAATGCGTGCTCTGTACAAATTTTTAGTGCTTATTTCATGACTAACTAATGGCAGGACTAAGTGACGTTTTAGAAGCGGATATTTAACTATTTGATGCCGGCTGCAGTAAACGCAGACTATCGATATTTGTTTGGATTTGGGTTCAGAGTGAACAATTGTCATTGGCGAAGAAAACAAAAGAACGATAGAAAATAACCAGTTTGTTTCAATATTTTTCGTTCGTGCACCCAACTCGTAACTCAAGCTATACAATTCTGCATGATATATAAAGACACTTTGCTGTTGATTAATCATTTTATATGGCAAATCCACGATGTCATAGAATATCCAAACTGCACATTTAAAGGAGTGCAATTGTTTACTTAGCGAAATGTTTTCCAAACTAACCCCACTTAAAGCAGAACGATTTGTTGCTTCGTATGAAACTAAAGGAGATCCATGTAAAAGTTGAACATTTGTCAAAAAATTATTACAAAATGTCTCCATTTGTTTCTGATTGCATGCGCCATTTCGATATGAACGGATAGAGAAAATATTACAGTGGCTTATTGATTTCATTAAATCACCAAAACTTGCTCCAATAGGTTTTGTCATAGAATTTACTATTGTTGCGTCTTGTAAAATGAGCGATATCGTCCAAATTAGGACGAGTCTGTATTCAACGTTCGATTCCATTTTAATTTGATTTACAACTGAAAGATTTGAAAGGCAAAAAATGACCATTATATTTGGCTAAAACTTAGTTTGGTAATCAGAGTCTCGATTTTTGGTTTTACTGATCTGTTTTCAGAGGTATAAGAAACACAAAGGACTACCACATTTCGTAACCAAAAACAGGATACATTATGGGTAAATTTTCTTTGTAATTTTTTCCCTAAACTACCATACTTTTTAGACCGTACTAAACTGTAAGCATGTAACTTAAAATAAAAAAATAATGGTAAACTGTTGTTTTCGTGATTGAACTAGAAATAAACTCAGCCATTAAAAAACATTGTTTTTGTAAAAGACAGAGTTCTTTAAGGTAAACGTTATTAAAACTTTCAAGGATAAATGTTTTCGAGGGCTTTAGCGTTAAGCTTAAAGGGCTTTAGCATGATTGTAGTAAAATTACTCTGGATAAACTATTTTGAACAAAACTACGAATTACGTTTTCGCAACTACAAAAAACTTCACGAAGAAGGTTTTACGCTAAATTTCATGTACAAAGTACGAATTTTTAAGCTAAGCTATATTTTAGATTTGCGTTCAAAGTAAAAAACATTTTAATCTTGATTTTCCAGGTCACAAAATTGGATGTTAAGCTACATATGTTAACATTATGTACTTCAATTCTTAACCATTATTTATGTAGCTGTGCTGATCACTACTGTAATTGTAGGGATATTCGTTATAATCAATTTTCATCATTACTATATATTTTAGGGGAAACTTTCAAAACAGTTTTATTTCAGTTAGTAATTATTGATAACGATAATAAGGAAAATGTTGACATAAAATGTATACGATTTTTGGATTAAAACATTTCGGTGTAAACCACTGAATTAAATTTTATAAATAATTAATAAACTCGTTTTTTTTGTAGCTCGGTTGTGGTTCAGCTACCATTTCCAGCTCATTTTTGGAGGACTCTCCCTTCAAGAACCTTCTTAAGCAATAGCCACAACGGTTCAAGTCGCAAAATCAATTAACTTAAGTCTTTTAAAAGTTAATTTAACATTTACGCATACATTTAATTTGCGTAAATGTAGCTATCACGAAAGTTGTATTTTTTTAAATTCATCACACAGGGTGAGTGTACTTCTCTGATATGTTTCATGGTTCCATGACCATGATGAGATAGCAAATGTTGGTGCCATTATGATAACTTTAAAACTACTAAAGTTAGATTACATTATGTGTACAGCCAATGTTTAAAGTGCAACTTTCAATGTAACAAATGAATATAAATCATTGTCATGCTAGTATAAATCAAATATTTCAGAGATATTAGTTATCAGTTAACTGATAAAAAATGAATATCATGCGAATACTTTTTGCAAATTGCAAAATTATTTGAGCGTGTAATCAATTGAAGAAAATAATCCAAATGAATACAAGGTAGGTTAAAAAATATATGATATTCTCAATTTGATCACCTTGAACTTGAATATTCCTGATAGCATTTGACTGTACAGCACAAGTAAACAGTTGATTATGCGATAAAATCCCCGATGTCGAATTTGATAAGTTGCAAAATTGATTTTAAATATCAATATTGCGAAGTTACTTGAATAAGCAGCATCTATAGAAAACCCTACGCCAATGTTTCCTAATTTGTGATTCTTGGTCGTATAATCAAATAACAATATGGAAACACAAGGTAATAAACTCTATTATATTTTCAATGATGGAAATTCACCTTCCTCTTATAACCTAAAAGAGGACAAGGATGACGTAAAACCGCTAACTAAAAAGTTAAAGTATATCACCGCTGCTGTAATATTACTCGGAAATATCACCTTCGTAAGTTATCCTGCAAAGAAATAGTTTAATTTTGTATGCTAATTAAATACCAATATAATTTTCATGAAATGTAATATATTTGTTTAAGGGCTGTGGCTTAGCGACCTACGGACTGGCTCTTACCACCTTGCAAAATAAATACAATATCGACGAGTACACCATATCTACCGTTTTTACAATTCTTACTTGTGGATATATCATTGGAGGATTTGGTGGTAATTATTAATATTTTTTTGGTTAAACAGAGTATTATTTTTGGTCACATTTAATTTCACATTTTAAATTTTTACAGGTGGAATAATTTACAACTTTGTAAACCGCCAACTAGCAGTCACTAAAATATTTTTTTTAATGGCCCTAGTGATGTTTAATACTCCACATTGTTCCACGGTAACGAGTTTCTTCATCTCGGCAGCTGTAATGGGGACTTGCTGTGGATCCTATGATGCCGCACAAACAGTTTGGATGATGGAAATGATGCAAAAGAACTGCTTTCCTTATCTGCTTGCTCAACATTTCTTTTATACGATTGGCACCATTTTGAGTTCACTCATCATGGCCCCATTTATAGCACATGACGAAGATGACAGTCCAACAGAAAAAGTTTTTATGGAAGATGAAGAAATTGAGAGGAAATTTAACTTACTGATTCCGTACACAATTATCGCTACTTTAATAGCTGCAACAGCTGTGGCCCATTTATTGCTATTTATTTTCATGAGATATCGACCACCTCCCCCAGAAATCTTAGCTAAAACACAAAATGTTTACGTTAAGTTGGTTGATGAGAACATCAAAAAAGATGATGAAGGGACAAAGTCTCGAATTAGTAATTGGCCAATGGCTAAGGTATTGCTAGTTGTCCTCTCTGCTCTTTTCTTGGGAGCGTGCAGGGTCGCCGAAATAAGTACATTTAGATATTACTCCAAAGATCGAGTAGATTATTTGGATAAAAATGGAGCATATAAAATATCTGATTTGACTGCTGCCTATGCGATAGGTCAAGGTTTTGGAATTTTGTTTGGTTTGGTATTTGGTTTGCCACCAAAATTTATGTTATTTATAAATATATCACTGGTTACAATAGCAAATATACTTGTTATTGGTTGGTCTAATGATTGGATCGATCTATACTGGAGTAATATCACTTTAACGTTATCTTTTATAAGGATATTTACAGCATTTTTATTTCTAGAGAAACTTCAGGAATACCGTAAGCATGTCACACAAAATACTAGCGGAGCAGATGTTTTGATCGTTAATTCGAATAAAGAATCTTCTGAGATTCGAAGCAGTAAGTGGTCGTTTTCTAAGATAAGAATAATTGCTACTTTGGCTCTCTACGTTGGGGTATACATATGCATGGGAATTTTATTTGAACTTTTAATTTCGAATTTCTTTCCAAACACGTCAACTGTATGGACTGCTACGTATGTAGTTATCCGTGAAATTGGAATTTTAGTTTTAGTTAAGATTAGTCCCGTTCTGGTTTTTTTATTAGCGGGGTGCTCTTTGACTTAAGTATTTTAGGTTCAATGATTAGTGATTTGGTGTCAGTGGTGTGGTGTTCTAGTATCCTTTTTTCTTTAGGATTTTCGACAATGTACCCCGCGTTTTTAGCGTATATCGAGAGATATTTAAGGTTTAACAATTTCATGGGTGGTTTTTTGACTCTTTTTGCACCAGGTATGACGTCGTTGTGCCAGTTTATATTTTTTCGAGTTGTGGAAGAATATTCTGTTGTGTTTAGTTACGCAGGCTTTTGTAGTTTTGGTTTGAGTTTGTTCTCATTTGGGGCACTAATTTATTTAAATTCTAAAAACAAAACCAGGTACTGATTACCGAATCGTACAAAAAATTATACAATAAATATTTAGTTTAAACTTGGTTGTTTAGAAGAAAAAAAAACTTCTATTCGGTTTTTCGTAAATTTGCAAAATATATTATGTGTACTGAAATAAGTATTAGGATTTACATGCGGTTGTATTTGTAGTTTATTATGATACGATAGGTTATTATTATAATAAAAATATTTAAAACAAGAATATATGGTTTGAGGTAATTAAAATGAAGTTAAGTTCAACGTTATCTCTATTCTGAACACTGCATTGGACCGATTTCATCATAATAATTCGTTTGATTATGGTAACACTACAAAATAATAAAGTTTACAAATTTGTCATCTTACAGTAAATAAATACATTTAATCAAAAAAAGAAGTTGTAAAGTATGTTTCGCGTGTGCTGATGTACAAGAGTATTAACTGCATGTTATGTTTCCATATAATCAACCTTATTTTAATAATGACACTGGTAAAGTTTTATGATCAAAACACATTTCACAACCAATGCTGATAAGTAAATGACTTGAAGTTACAGGTTAAAAGTTCTCAGTAATCTTGTATACATCTCAATCAGCCAAGCATTGATTAACCGCGGTTGAAATCCACGACGATATGTATATACTATAATACAAGAGTATCTGATACTATTCATTATCAAATGCCGTTAGCCGTTAAACAGAGTTTCACAGTGATTAGAGTAGAATCTTCTAAATTTTTAAAGTAAAGCTTTGGCATATTTTAACACCACATTTTTTCATTTTGTCATCAACTTTCAGCAGACAGAAAGACGTGGAACGAGACACTATGAATAAATAATACGTATTTTCACTTATAGCGTGTAACAACTTTAATCATTATTTAGTCACGACGTGTAATCTGCTTCTCATATGTTTTTATTCCGATACCTCAAAATCATCACAGATAATTATAAATGAGATAATAATTTTGAATTGTAATACAATCAATGTAATTTTTTAGTAAAATAAACATGTTTTATTTGCATTATATTTCAACTATTACAAGTCATGACAATTACCACCTGTTAGTATCTAGTTTTATTTTTATGAGTTAAATAACTCAGCGTTCCAAATGCCACCAAAATCAAAGAAATGCTTAAGAAGGCTGTGTAACTCAACACAACAGGATTCTCTTCAATAAATCTACCAATAATCAATGGATACAACGCTGCCATACCCGAACCACAA
Organism: Entomobrya nicoleti; assembly: GCA_034695465.1. Classification (NCBI taxonomy): domain Eukaryota; kingdom Metazoa; phylum Arthropoda; class Collembola; order Entomobryomorpha; family Entomobryidae; genus Entomobrya; species Entomobrya nicoleti. Next base: position 7,689 of record JAQFZG010005251.1, read on the forward strand.
ACGATCATAAGCCCACCAATTAAATTAGTAAACCTTAGATACCTTTCGATATACGCACAAAATGCTGGAAACATTGTAGAAAATCCTAAACCAAATATTATACTAGAACACCATAAAATTGGTAATGAATCATTAGCCCAACCAATTAACAATATATTTGCTATCGTAATTAGTACTATATTTGAACACAAAATTATTTGAGGACGAATTTTTATAGCAATTATAATTCCAATACCTCGACCAGCTGCATACGCAGTAGTCATTCCAGTTAAAGTATAAGCTGCCATTTTCTCTGATAAATTTAGATTTGAATTTTGACCAAATTTCGAGAAAAATTCAAATGTGCACAATTCCATACCAACGTATGATCCTAAGAAAATCGCTGCTAGGGCAACTATTCTTAATTTTGGTAACGACCATTTACCAATTTTAATCCCACTATTTTTAGCATCGTCTTTAATTTCAACTTTTAAATCGTCTTTTTCATCTAAAATTTCTGGTGGTGGTGGACTATATCTCATAAAAATAAATAGTAATATTTGAGCCAAGGCGTGTATGGCTATCAAACAACCAATAATTGTGTATGGAATGAATAGTCTGGATTCGGTTTCGGCAGCTTTTGAATGATTTTCATGTTTTTCTTTTCCCTCTTGTTGGAGAAATGGTGCCATGATGAGTGTACTTAAAAGAGTTCCAACAGCGAAAAAGAAATGCTGAGCGAGAACAAAAGGAGGGCATTTCTTTTGCATCATTTCCATCATCCAGACTACTTGTGCGGCATCATAAGCTCCACAACATGTTCCCATGACAACAGCTGAGATAAAGAAGGTCGTTAGGGTTGGACAATGTGGGGTGATAATCATAACGGTTGCCATGGTTAAGAAAATTGTGATTACTGCAAGTTGACGGTTTATGTAATTGTAAATTATTCCACCTGTAATTATAATCAGGGTAACATTTCAAAATAGGGAGGATAAGGTTTTATGGAGGATTATGCAAATTTGAGGCATTTTATAATTACCACATAGTCCTCCAAACATGTTTCCACAAGTAAGAAGTGTAAAAACAGTAGATATCGTGGAGTCGTCAACATTGTATTTATTTTGTAGACTGGTAATAGCCGGTCCATATGTTGTAAAGCCACAACCCTTTAAATGTTTTTATATTTAGTTATTAATAATTATATTTAAAGGTTTATTAATTATACAAAAATTTACTTACGAATGTAATATTTCCATAAAATATGGAAGCAGCAGTTATATACTTTAACTTGTTTGATAGTGGTTTTCTGTCTCCTTTATTTATTTCGGAGGATAATTTATTATCCGGTCTTGATTTATGATCACTTTTAAAGGTTTCTCCACCCATTTTTTTATTTAATAAAATGGACGTTAAAATTCACAAATATAACTACTGATGATGCACTGTGTCTGCTTGCAAAAACTAAACTCAAACTTTCAAGCTGATTGATATTAGCTCACAAAAGTCTGTTTGATGTGATTTCACATTTAAGGCTACCGTTGCACTCATACGATCATCACACAGCATCAGTTTATCAAAGTTGTGCACGTGAATTTATTTATTACATTACAAGGTCAGCTATCTTTGGACGACTATGAAAAAGTTGACTTGTTATTGAGCAAGGCTGGTCGTTTAACCCAGTTCATTCATTGATTCTCTTGATGGATTATATTTCTTATATGTAAGTGTGCTAATGGTGTGCTCAATTCAAGCAGCAAATTTGTAACACTAAATTTTTTTCTTGAAAACCGGTTGTGAAATATTAATACTGTGCATACGTATTCAGGATGTAGTTTGATCTGAACCAGGTTTTATGTCGAAATTATATTTAAAAAATTCTTTTATAGACCCGTACAAGATTTAGAGCGATATTTGCTTCGAGTGACAATTCACATGTAAATAATGAGTGACCTTTTAGCTAGTTGACATCAACAAACCCATTTAATTTACCATTCTTGTTTCGTTAAAAATTACATCAGAACTGGCTACGGTTTTTCTAGGCTCTCTAAATATATAAATTTGTGTCTAGCCGCCAAGCCTCACAGTATAATGCCTATGTTTCTTAAACTGAAATTAATGCATATTCCCTAAAAAATCGAGTTCATGTGTACAAGTCGCAAGCCTGCCAAAGCAATATTCAATGCATGTAAGCGTATATCTTAGCGTAAGTAGTTGTGACACTAAATGAATTGTAAGCAGTGGCAATATAAACTAGTAACAATTAAGCCACTAGTAGAAAAGCTGGAAAACAATTTGCGCTTATTTAATTGGTTTTTACCTAATTAAGCTTATAGAACGAAATTACAAATGTTATGTGGTGTTTATGCAAATATCGATTTTATAGTTATACAAAGAGATATAAACTTTACGGCTTTAAATATTGTAGCAACACCGACAATACTAATAATAAATAAATACCTTACTGTGTCTGATGCTTTGTTGAACTTCAATAAAACTGACAATTTTTTTTTACTTTTTATTCTCTTGATTTTAGCAATTCTCGATTTTAAACTGAAATTGGCGTTTACAAAATCACAGAGCAAAACAGATGTCGATATCAGATTCAGATTACATGTCATAACATGGCATGGGTTGATGACATGACATCATTCAGATTTATTCACGCGTTTTCTTCATAGCTTGACATTTCTAGTTGTAAATAAAAGTAACGTAACAATTGAATACGAATATTTTGGTCGATTTCCATTTTTGTTAAAGTTTTTTTGCACCATAAAAAAATTATCATAAAATTTAAATATATTCTTTTCGTGGCAATGACCAGGAAATGTAAAATTTGGCAGCTTATATAAAAAGATCTACATTTTATTACAATTGAATTGAATTGAATTGAATTTATTTATTTCCCAGTGTTACAACATTTCAGTCTATACAGTCTGTTATTGTAACAATAACACTCTA
>JAQFZG010005252.1:0-10627 GCA_034695465.1 Entomobrya nicoleti
CTTGCATTTGAACACCAGTTTGACCAGATTTTGAGAAGACTGGAAAACAACGTAAATTCTAACCATCAACTTTATCACTTGTTGATTTTTATATAACACAGAAAGATCATGCCATCCTACAAAATATCATTGAAGAGAATTATGTATATGTGTAAGGATTTACCGATAACAAGAACGGAGTTCCACCATAATAATATCTCTTTGCTACGTGTATACTGGCTGTACATGTGAGATTTGGTTGAATACCAAGAAGCACATGGTTTTACAGTACTTCAGCTGTCAAATAAGATGATAGCTCTCTTTTTAGTGTTACAAATTAGTTTTTAATTATGTATTTTTAACTAGTTGTTTATTTTTAATGCAATTTTGATACAAACTTAACGGGGCAACATGAGACCTTCCTTCGTGCGATTTAATCGCCAAGTAAGTTCAGACTTTGGCAAAATAAAATAAGAACTTTTATAAGTTGTAATAAAAATTCATGTGTGGTTTGAAAAACGAACTAATAGATTTGGCGATTGTTGGCCACAAACAATGGCGGTGCTGTCAATATGCCAAAACACAACAGAGGTGTCCTGATAAATATTTGCTCACAAAACATTCACTTGGATGCTCCTTCTGTGATAGGCACTGATCCAGAAACGAATTCCCCACAATATCAAGTAGGTTAAAACATTTAATGACTATGACTGATGACATGGAATATATTTGTAAAATTTACTATTTTTTGGCTACTTCTACAATGTGTAATGTTGTGTATCGAATTAATAGGAAAACAAGGAGAATATGCAAAAAGTTGTAGATGAACTTCGTTCAAAAGTGTCAAAGGTAATGCAAGGTGGTGGGGAAAAAGCTATTCAAAGGCATTCATCAAAAGGGAAGTTACTTCCGAGAGACCGAATCGATGCGTTGCTTGACCCGAATTCATCATTCCTTGAAATTTCTCAATTTGCTGGATATGAGCTTTATGGAGATGAGGAGGTGCCCGCAGGTGGCATTATTGGTGGAATCGGGAACGTTCATGGGTATATATAAAGCATGCAAAGTTTCCGATTTTTTGGGAAATAGAAATGACAAAAGTATTATTGCAAACGTAACAATATTGTTTAACTTTTTGTTTGGTAGAGTGGAGTGTATGATTGTAGCAAATGATGCTACTGTAAAAGGTGGATCATACTATCCGATAACTGTGAAGAAGCATCTAAGATGTCAAGAAATTGCAATGGAAAATAGGCTTCCATGCATTTATCTTGTTGACTCAGGTGGAGCGAACTTACCTCGACAAGCAGAAGTGTTTCCAGACAGGGATCACTTTGGAAGAATCTTTTACAATCAAGCCAAAATGTCTTCCATGAAAATTCCTCAAGTGAGAACCATGAAGGATAAAATATTTGAGAAATTTGTAGAATACTTAAATTGTAACAGTATTTTTTTAATAATGTAGATTGCAGTGGTGATGGGCAGTTGTACTGCAGGAGGTGCTTACGTTCCTTCCATGGCAGATGAAAGCGTGATAGTTAGAAATCAAGGGACTATATTCCTTGCAGGTCCACCGCTAGTAAAAGCAGCTACTGGAGAAGAAATCAGTGCAGAAGATTTAGGTGGTGCAGATTTGCATTGTGGGTTAGTGGAAACTTTTATTGGTTATCCGAATTAATTAATCGCCTCACGAAGATATCGAATTATTTCTCTATTCTCAATTGAAAAGGAAATCTGGAGTAACTGATCATTACGCTTTAAATGACAAGGACGCACTTCAAATTGCACGAAATATTGTTAAAAACTTGAATTATCCAGTCACAAATAAAAAGTTTATACCTTCAACAGAGGACAGTCTTAAACCAAAGTTTGACCCAGAGGAAATTTACGGCATTGTTGGGACGAATTTAATGCGTAGTTTTGACGTGAGAGAAGTAAGGAATCCTGTCTATAAATATTTATTTAATGCAGAATTTTTATACATGTGCCAAAGTAACATTCATGTTTATATTAAATTCAGGTTATCGCACGAATAGTGGATCGCTCCGAATTTTATGAATTTAAAGCCAAGTATGGAGAGACTCTAGTAACAGGATTTGCTAATTTATATGGCCATCCGGTTGGTATAATTGGGAACAATGGAGTCCTATTTTCTGAATCAGCTTTGAAAGTAAGATATAATGAATATCAAATCAGACGTACTTCGTATGAAAAAAATATTTTGGCTCATGTCATGTTGAAGCGTAAGCATCAAACTAAATTTCATGAAAGCTTGATTTACTTAACAGGGAACACATTTCATTGAACTGTGCTGTCAACGGAAAATACCTTTAATATTTCTTCAAAATATTACAGGTACGTAAATCTTAAATGTACATTAAAAATAAGTTAGACCAATCAGTTGTCAGTTATGCTGTTTTAATCACATTACTAGCAAGTAATACTTGATATATTATTATTAAATTTTGAAACGCACAGGCTTCATGGTGGGCAGAGAAGCAGAACGCGGAGGAATCGCAAAAAATGGAGCTAAAATGGTAACAGCAGTATCGTGTGCCAAAGTCCCTAAACTAACCGTTATCTTGGGTGGATCGTATGGTGCTGGAAATTATGGAATGTGTGGCAGAGCTTACGGGTAACTTTAAATGATACATTTGAGAACATTCAGTTTTATTAGTAGTTTTATTGGGTGTGAATAGATTGAAATGTTTTTTTTACAGACCAAGGTTTTTATACATGTGGCCCAATTCAAGAATATCTGTGATGGGTGGAGAACAGGCTGCTGGTGTATTAGCTCAAATCACAAGGGATCAAAGAAAGCGTGAAAACAAAGAGGTTTTTTGTCTTTAATTATCCGTCGTATGTATCTACATTACTCTCTGATGTTTACTGAGTTTAATATTTAATTGATTTAAAAAAACAGTTCACTTTGGAAGAGGAAAAGGCTCTGAAGCAGCCAATTATTGAACGCTTTGAGTTTGAAGGAAATCCTTACTTTTCCAGTGCAAGGTACATAAATAATATTATCGGTTATGATATGAATTTCTGGTTTATGAATTCCTACTTATGAAAATTATTTAATGTAAATGTATCTAACTTAGATTATGGGATGACGGGATAATTGATCCCAAAGACACAAGGAAGGTTTTGGGGCTTAGCTTGAGCGCAGCGTTGAATGCTTCGATACCGGATACTACATTTGGAGTTTTCAGGATGTAGAACAACGAAAGATATACATAAATTGTTTTTTAACTCGCAGTTAATAAATACACAAATGACTCAAATGTTTAATTTCAATGTTATGTTTTCTTGAATGATCTTTGCTTTTACGTTTTACTTCCCAATTTGCTTGTAAAAATGCGATGCGAGTAGCAAAAATAGGCTCATGGCTCATGAAATGATATAAAAAGTTGAAGGAATAACATTTGCCGTCCATTGATTTTGTTTAAAGAATGCAATACGTTTACGTAGTCATAATAATAATCGGAATTCATTTGGAATGCCAAGGATTTGTGAAGGACTTTGATTTATAAAATATATTTTTAAGTAAATATCTTAGGTTTTTTAATCTTAGTTATTTGTGGCAATATAATTTAGTCATAATTTATAACTTTGAACTTGAATGCGTAAAAATATTGATCGAACTCAGTATAATCGAATGGTGGACGGCTTGGACGAGTATGATTACGAACTATGATTTTTTTAAAGCAATGAATGATATGACACAGAAATACATTTCAGCTAAGTCAGTGAAATTTGTAATTCCATTAGTCACATGACTTAATAATATGTACAAAGCCATAGACTTATCATAACTCTATGTACAAAGCAGCAGGATCACATTTATTATTGTATCTTTGACATTTTTGTGTTCAACCTTTAGTACATCCAGCAGATGCATGTATTTATATACTCTGTTTTCCAGACTTTAGACTGAATTTCGACCTTTCATTCCATAAAACAAAACGTTTGGTTGTGGGGAATTTTTATAAGTCTTTAAGTTAAGTAGTTTGTATAAAATTAAAATATAAATTTTCCTTATACAAATGTCATACTCATCAAAACTATAAACAAAATACCATTTCTCATTTCGAACAATAATACATTCTTTCCTTATATCAAGCTTTAAAATGAAACTGATTATGTGGTATGACAAAGTAAGTTTGTACCAGTATATGCTCAAACTCCAAACAAATGAATACAAATTCAACAATTTAATCTTTAAAGCTTGTAACATAAAAGCATAGGTAAAAAGTCTTAATACAAAAACGTTTTGTTTGCAATTGTGACTTGCTGGTTTGGTTGATAATATGCGTCTAAAAATAGTTAACGTCTACTAAGATTTAGGACTCTGTAATCCATGTTCATGTTTACTTAGACTTTTCAAACGCCATGTTCGAATTTACATGTTAAGCGATTGCTACTGCTTTTATATATACTCGTGATTCATCAAAGCTATTTTCTTTTGTAAATTGCCCCCATAAGAGCCAGCGATAAAAACGTTTCTTCACGTTTTTACCAACAAAAGTCGCAATCAATACGTATTTCATACGACCAACTTGTGGCTTGATAACACCAAAATTGGAACCATTTTTATGTTTACTTGACGATACGATATGATTTGTCATTTACAAATAAAAAATATTAAGCACGTGCCACGGCTGCCACCCAAATGTTTTAGTAACAAAATCCTATTTATCAGTCACTTATTTTCCTACATGAAGTACACAAGGAATACATTTATGCTGAAATCATTTAGTTCATCAAAGTATCTCTCACAGGATACTTTCGCTTAAAAATGCATGGATGTTGTTGCCATAAGATGTGAAGAAAATGCATAGATTTCCAGCTGAAATACTTATATTGAATGAGTGTACTGAAGGCCCGGAACTTGTTGTGACAATGTAGAAAAATATTGGTTAAAATTTCACTCTCTGTGTGGATAGAATTCGAATCTCTTTCGGGTAGCTGTGCCTGACCCATACCATACCATCAAGGGTACAGAATGAAATAATATTATTTGGGTCTTAAAGCTGGTGGCAAGGTAATAAATGTTTTCGATGCTTCATCCTTGCCACAATATTGTACACAGGAAAAGGATCACAAAACATGTAAACTCATCCTCTTCTAACTGTTCTCACAAAAGGGTAGAAAACGTTTTCTGAAAGCATGAAACATACTCGCATTAAAAATATTTCCTCTTGTAGTTCATTGTTCTCACAAAAACGAAATAGTGGACTGCTTTTACGAAACGAAATATAATGCTTAAGACACATCCAATGAGCACGTTTCTAGCATTTTTTCATTACTTTGAGTTTTGTCTGATTTCAAATACAGGAAGAAAGCATTCGGGCAAAATGAAAACCGCATAAAAGGATGATCTTTAGTTTGATTTTAAATCGTTAATTTCGTACAAGGAACGGTGAATGAACTGGTAACTGGTCACAACTTCACAACGTTGACTCGCGACAGTTGAGTTTTCGAAAGATGTAAAAGTGCGGATAACAGTTCAGTTTTCAGTAACTCCCAATTCTCATGAATGATTCGATGGTGATAACTAGTAACTTCAAATAAAAAATACCCAAATCTTTAAACAAGAAGTGTACTTATATTATATATTCATGAATATTTCATCGGTTTTCTACGACACAATAAATACTTGTGCCTTTGCAATCAAACAGGCTAAACGCCGCGTCGCCGTCGGCCATGTTTATTAAAAAGCTTATGGTTGATAAATTCAATCAAACTGCACCTTAAAACTAAACCATCTTTGAATAATAAAACTTTTAAAACGTTTAATGTTGTTATGGTGAGGTTCTTTATTAATTTGAACGTGTCCTCTTAAATTTTACACCAATATTAGCTTTATCACTGGTACTGATAGTTAAAGAGATTTCGATTTCGGCTATTTTAAATTCATGTAAATTCACCAGAAGTGAAGTAAAAGTGCCAGAAGTAAGATTTGCTGTTTTCACCATCATTTTGCATATTATGTGTGCATCTATTTTGTAGTTTTGATTAAATTATTTAGTGTCTGTACAAACGATACGAAATGAAACTAAATTTATAAAACGTTTCTCTTGACAAGTTTTACGTTACATTTTGGACCGAGGTTAGCAGTTAAAATGCATAGCTATAGCTAACCCAAAACCTGTAATTCATCAAGCCAATGCAATGCAGCCATGTCATGAAAAACTGAGAGTAAGCCACGAAATCAACGTTGAAAGGGTTAATCATAAAAATGAATGCTTCATGAGCACACAGCTTTTTTTGCGATGATAAAACATTATTAGGAAAGGATGACTGACTATAGTGTGATTTGGTATATCAAAAACGTTTTCTGTTCGAGTGAATGTTTTTTTACTACGAAATAAGTAGTCATTTCATATTATTCACGTTTCATTGCTAAGTAATGCGTCAGCAGCGTCGGCAGCGTGCATTATTTGCTGCAATCTTACGTCTGTGCGGCCTGGTGTATTTTTCCACACACCCCCGCATTGCATAATATTTGTTAAACTACTTATATGGAGTCTGGAGCAGAGCATAAAAAACGTTTCTTCGAATTCGAAAGCACAAGTTTGGCCCTCATCTCTGCATTTGGCATTTATTAAATTATGTGTAAAAACATACAACTATTTACATTATGATCTCATTTTGCACTATTGTGACTCGCAAACTGACCATCAAAATATAAATGACTGAACAGAAGTTAAATTGCTAGATTTAAAATTTATTTCATTTAAATTTTAAAAAATGCTTTGCTAATTGTTTTAATATTAGACTATATTATTGAGAATTGTAACTATTGTTTTAATAACTTGCATCAATATCGACAAAAAAATATAATTTTATTTAAACTAACGGTGTTTCATAATGGGACCTCGACCTATGTATCATATATTTTCAATTTGGTTAATCGGGTAATCTATTAAGATAAAGTGCTCAGAGATAACATTAAAAAAATTAAAACATGCAGACGACAGACAGAAATTATACAATGTTGCATTGAATCCAAAGTTTATCACTATAATGTCGAATACTAGCATCGCATAAAGCAAAATGCTGTAGTGTAAAGGAAATGTATTAATCTGAAGTGAATCTTTCTTTCTTTAGTTGCTAATCAACATTCATGAATTCTTTGTACAATATCATTACATATATACCTCGTAGTGTTGGTAAATAGTAGATGAAAACGTTTTTCCACAAACAAACCGACCCCCATCGTAAATTGTAAGCACACATTTTTATCATCATGCATTGCACAGCAAACAACAAAGCGAGTACTACGCATATTCAAGGCACTTCAAAAATTAAGCAGTGTAAAACGAGAACATAGAATCGAAAAAATACGTTGAGATACAAGCAGCATGCAAGCAAGCAGCAGCAGATGGCTATACTATATATGCACAAATATTGTTGATAAAATACACAGAATTTTGTGTGGCTGCAGATAAAATTTGGTTATGATACCCAATACCACTATGAATGAACATGATTCTTTCTTTCCTTGTATTTTGAGCTATGATATTTCAGCTGAATGATATGAGCTGTTTGCTTGCATGTATGTTACAGTGCGCTACTAAGTAAATACGTAGTAAAAGTTAGCAACAAAATGAAAATTGTACTTAGTTAGATTTGAACTATAATGGCTAAATAAAAACGTATAATTTATAAATTATTCGTAGATTATGTTATCAATGTCAGTGGTCTTAGATAGCCCCAATTCGTTTGCACAGCAGACATCAACGCTAAGAAGAACATGCCTCGAGCTCTGCCGGCGGATTGATTGGGGGTAATGCAAGACAACTTGATTACTAAGCTCAAGGTTTCGAGATTTAAAATTTTAATCATTATGAATAATTTTTGCGAAGCCTTTTAGTGTTTGATTTAGTGTATATTATCATAATCGAATAAACGCTTGGAACTCATGATTCCCAATCGCATCTTGAATAGTTTAAAAGTATATTTGTCTTACATTACCCCTTCATTCATTTCTCTATTGATTTGTCATTCTAAATTGAACTCAAATGACAACTCTTAGAAGACTTTAGAGAAACAAAGAAATAATTAATTGCATCGAGTTTCCAGCATGACCTTTAAGCCTTTTCCCCACTAAGTGCAATATTGGGCTAATTTCCAGTAGGCACTTTTGATGACATCATGGTAATTTTCAAATTTCAAGCATACCTGCATTATGAAAATCTTCCTCTAAAAACGTTTACCAAAAACAAAATAAATTTCCCTATCGTATTATTGCAACTTCCAACTCCTTTGCTGGAATGAAACATGATGCAGTAAGATGTGTAATGTCTTAAAATACCAAGAACACAATTGAGTAGGGTTCTAAGTCTAAATCTAGTATTTTCTAGTATACATACATACATACAACATCGAATTTTATACTAACTACTAACCTTACAAACTAACCAAATTTATGCTTCCTTCGCTTTTGTAACTTTACTTTAGGTCGAGCTTGCCTTTAGCTTGTGTCTTCTATGCATCATGATTAAAATACACTCTAGCCATTCTCGACTTACACTTTTACAATATTGAATGTAATGCGACGTGACTATATCGTATGAGACCAAATAAAATTTCATGATAATGCAATGTTCTACTACTGCGTAGGGTTTCAAAGATTTCTGTGTTTTGTACACCAGCAGATCGCATGTGGAGACTAGAGAGTAGCTCGAGCAGCCTGTTCGGTAATGTCGAAATATTTTGTGGGAAGTATAGCTTCGTGAAATTGTATGAATGTGGATGAAACCTTTTTATTTTTTACTTGTACCCAAACCCCTTACCTCTCCTCTCAAAGTGACGCGAGGCTCGAGCAAAACGTTTTTCTCATTGTGAACATGATACAGAGTCTATACCATCAATGATCACGATAATTCATAAACTTACAACGTGTACATACTACATTTATCCGTTGTTGCATTTTTGTTGAAAGTTACAAAACATTCGTTCACACACTGCTCGAGCTATAAGGTTTAAAATACATTAGTTGCTTACTGAGTAAAGCTAAAAATTTGCTGCAGAGGTCGAACAGAGAAGTTCTACTTTTTCATTAGGTACACAAACATACGTACATACATACATATTTTATAAGAACCACTACAATACTACACCTTATATAGCTTACTATATCTATAAAGGTTTGAGGTCATATAATTATATATACTTTATATATACATATACGCAATAAAGGGGAAAAATACTGAAAATAATCGCCATACTGGAAACTTTCAAAGAAAAATCACATTTCAGTAAACACTTCTGATTGTGAACTCATCAAGGACCCTGTTTTGTGAGCAAGAAATTTCCAGGGTACTTACATGCATCTTCCCTAGCTTTTTAGCAAGGATCTGGACTGAGAAATTATAGAAATTTGCGACATCCGTTGGAAAATACTGTGTTGAGGGTCAACTACAGTAATTGTCCGGTGAAAGTCGCATAACTGCTGAATTTGGAGCTGGAGCATCTTATATTCCAAAAGTTAAAAGAAACGAGGGAAAGCTGACGCAAGGCGTGTCAGATATTAACCCAGTTTGGAAGTGGGAAATCAATAGAAAACATAATCAAAGAAATCACTGGAAAGCCATGCTTAACAGGCGGAATCGCATCTCTACATTGTCATTTCTGGATGGATTGGATATTTTAATTCATTGTTAAGTTCATCTCCCTGAGAAAATTATCATGTGCTTAACTACATAACTAATCACCTTTAAAAAAAAGTGATCAAAATGCATTGTACTGCAAAGTGAGATCAAATTCAGTAGAAACCCTACTTACACCCATATATTTATTGATCTCCAATATCTCCATAAAAATTTGTTGCATTACAACCAACTAAAAATATCAAATTAATACCGTGTTGTTCATTTCTACAAAAATCAGTTCAAAATGCTCAATATTTTCTAAAAAATATATAGCCAGGATCATCTCAAAAGTAGTTAATCATCTTGTAGTGAATTAATTAATTAAACCCGAAAGCATTTTATATTTTTTTGAAACTTTTGTACACAGAACAGTTAAAGTAGACTTTGAGAAGTGCATAAAGTGTTGTCAGTGCAATCGCTGTACTTTTTGTTTGTATGACCACCTATCACACCACCACCCACAAGCCCAGTAATATACCTTCAGGCATTTTCAACGTATTTACCCAACATTAGCCAGATAGCTACGTTTCTTCGTCACAACACAAGTTAACAAGTACAAGCAAAAGCCATCTCACGGATTCTTCTTCCACATGCCTTGTCATAAGAGATCTCTCTTCGTTATTCAATACACCCCTTTCGTTTTACAGCAGCAATCTACCCAGGCCCAGGCTAACAACAACAGCATTTGAAGTTATGACCAGCTAAGCGTGATCATAATGATAACCTGTCCTCTGCTTATGAATGAACGCCACATTGTAATTTTATAAGTCTTTCAGTGAACAAAGTACAACACCATGAAGCCGTCACCGTTCTTGTGAATGTGAAATTTTGAGCATTTTCTCATATTTCCCCGTTAAAAAAAGTAAAGTCATGCAGGACTAAATAAAAAAAGTAAAGTCATGCAGGACTAAGTAAAAAAAGAGAACATGACAATTTAGTGAATATTTATTAAATTTTTTAATCAAATAAAAAAGTATCAAAATGGCACA
>JAQFZG010005253.1:0-10625 GCA_034695465.1 Entomobrya nicoleti
CATTGCGATATAAATTTTTCATGTGCATATTTTTCAAGGACTAAAAATATCTCATCAAATTCGAACTTAAAGTGTAGAGCGACTGTAAATTACTTAATTATGATACCCTTCAGAAATTGCGATATAAATTTGTCATGAGCATATTTTTCAAGGACTAAAATATCACATCGAATTCGAACTAAAAGTGTAGAGTGATTGCAAATTTGTTAACTATATAACATCGTCTCCTTCAGACATTGCGATATAAATTTTTCACCGCCTAAATCGATTTAATTCAAACTTATATTCTACAGCGATTGCAAATTGGTTAACAATTACAAACTATAGGCATTTTGTAATTGATTAACTTACTCGCTATGAAAAATATAATTTGCAAAATGCTTTTTACTTTAGTCGCTTTACACTTTGCAATTTGAGTTAAATTTGGTATCGCTTAATTTACAGGATACCCGAAATGAAGTTTGCAAAATGTGATTCGAAACCCCCTTTCGCTTTACACTATGCAATTTAGATTAAATGTGATATCGCTTAACTTACAGGATACCCGAAATGAAGTCTGCAAAATGTGATTCGAAACCCCCTTTCGCTTTACACTATGCAATTTAGATTAAATGTGATATCGCTTAATTTACAGGATACCCGAAATGAAGTTTGCAAAATGTGATTCGAAACCCCCTTTCGCTTTACACTGTGCAATTTAGATTAAATATGATATCGCTTAATTTACAGGATACCCGAAATGAAGTTTGCAAAATGTGATTCGAAACCCCCTTTCGCTTTACACTTTGTAGTTTGAGTTGAATGTGATACGATTACAATCGTCTTCAATGATTTTCGGGAAAGATTTTATTCCATATTGTATCAATTTGGTTTGATAAAACCCAGCCCGTTCAGGATTAAGTAAGTGGATGAAATTTTGACAGTTGTATTGAGAATAGAAATCGTAAGTATCGCAAGGCCATCGAATGTCATAGGAAAAGTCTTTAGAAAAGTTTCCCTTTAGCATAGGAACCATTCCTTTTGGGATCCACATGAGCTGCTCGTCAGGACCAAAATTTCTTTCGAAACCTAGTGCAACGTCAAGTTGTCGAAGCATAACAGGGAACTCAATGGTTGAACGGACATCGACACCTTCAAAATTGTTTATTGCAATGAGGCACTTGTCGTCAATGAAATGCCTAAGAGTTAAATAAAAGTTATTAACAATTTTAGGAGTTTTGGGGATGTTTGACTTTGGTTTAGCAGCTTTTATGTATTCTGCAATTGAACCTCTTCTTGAAAACGGTTTTAAAAGTGACAAGGAATTCAGAGGTTTTGCTGAAAGAGTTTACGTCAACGGTACTCTAATTTTGTCTCCTATTATACACAGATTAGATTCGAGAAGAATAATGAAGGAAAGTAGAAACAAAACATATCGAATTGTAGCTTCCATTTCAGAAAAGAAGTAGATACGGTATTTAACGAAAAATCTATTAAACGGTAAGCTTCAGTTAAAATTCCGTATTTTTTATGATAATTTTCCATAATAAGAGTTGACTAGATGAAATATGTGGCCATGAAACAAATCCATATCATTGACGATTTGATCGATTTGGTTGTTTAATGAAACGTTTTCTTAATTAGATAAATAGTTTAACATTTTGTACTCAAGTTGTACAATAAAAACGTTCAAAGTGCTTTATTGTGTTCCTTGGCAACCTAAATTCCTCAGAATTCAAAAAAACTTATAGACTACTGATAAACTGGACTGTAAAATTTCTCTGCGATGATTTTAGTACTGCTACAAAAACTAGATGTCTAGACGAGCTACTTCTTGCATAACGTATGTAAGCCACTTCAGGTATGCAAGTCTATGCAACTCATTATTACTGACTTGAATATCAATCCAGATAAAATAATCATATAATGCACATGCTGGTTACTTATTCAAAAAAATCCACTGACGTCAATCCAATGTATTATGTCTTTATGGTTTAGCATAATTAACTTATATATGTTATATGAGGAAAGTTATGTGCAAACATGCAAAGTTAACTTCTTACGTGTAAAACGTTCTGGTTATAGCAAATTATTTAAATGAGAACCATCAATTAAGAAGTTTGCATGTCAAAGTACGTTATACAAGTACCTTGTACCTTACACAACTTTATTTCTTGATATAACATTTACATACATTTTTCGATCTTACAGTAATTTAATTAAAGACATTCTAGTTGAGATATTTATCCGCTGGTGCAAATGAAGCGTAGTGATGGGACTTTCAAACACCCCTACTGGAGATATCCTCGAACGTTCAAATTTAGGGACTAAACGTCTAACAAGGATTATGTACCAGACAAACAAAGCCATACAATTAAAAATGCAGTTTCATAGACTATTTTTGGCACACAAAATTCAATGATGACCATACTTTTTCCCGACCACACCAAACGTTACAATTAGGACCAGTACCCAACACCTCGCACAGGTCAACGCATCACCTCGTTAAGTACACACCCTCATATAACTAGAACATTTCTGCAGGCTATCTCTTTCCCGTTGCTTTGTTCTGACAGCTCCGTTGGTTTGCTTGACGGCTCATGACTATTCAATTGATGAAAGGCAGCTGTTCAAAGAATTCATGGATATGATTTACGGCAATGATTTTTTGTTGAAATCCTATCTATTTGGTTTGATAAACTAAAGTCTGGTTTGGTTTCAAGATTAACTAGGTACAAAAATGCTGAAATATTTGGTCCATTTGATGGCTTTATGCAAAAAATGTCATTTACGGACACCGCGGTTAACATCGATGCTAGTCAAAATTCTTTGTAACTGAATTACGAAATAAGGACTTTCTGTTCGAAGCAAATGGTTCAAGCTCCTTCAATTGATGAACGGCAGCTGTTGAAAAAAAATCAAGTACTAGAATTTACTAACCCAATATATAAAATTTTATCATGTCAAATTTTTTACAATGAATGAATGTAGACTGTTGGGGTATTCTAGTAAAATTTGCTGCATTTTACCTGAACAGGTTTGGAACTCGTTGGTTGATTTTCAGCTCGATTATAATTAACCAGCTTTACTTGTGCTGAAAATATTTATGTCAGTAAAGCTTTTATTTAAACTATTGGAAATTCTATTATCTGCACTTAAAGTTGATGTTCATTGTGAATGTTCATTGTAACTGAATTACAGAATTAAATTACAAATGTTTGAATACAAACAAGATTTTTCTCTAAAATGCTGCCAGTTAGTAGATTTGGATATAATATTCACAATTTATTTGAAAAATAGTACCACTTATGCGATCGTAAAATTTCCTTACAGGAATTCTATTTTACCTGTGTAGTTTAACCGATGAACTGGGCAAAAAAGGCCAAAAATCGACGCGGCTTAAACGACTTCTACCCAGGGAATGTGCATTTTCTCAAGCATTTTCCCAAATCGTGTTCAGAATATAATGCAAAAGTTGAACTAATCAGGTTTGCCCATTTGGATTTTTCCGAAGACTTTATGCGATTTTAAAATCGGCCTACACAAATTGTGTTTCCCCTCTGTAGTTTAACCAATGAACTGGGCAAAAATATGCAAAAATCGACGAAGGTTTAAATTACTCCTACCGGAAGAATGTGCAATTTCTCAAGCATTTTCCCAAATTGTGTTGAAAATAAAGTGGAAAAGTTGAACTAATCAGGTTGACATTTGGATTTTTCCGATCACCTATACAATCGCAAAATTATACCACTTATAGCATTGTAAAATTTGCTCGGAGGAATTGTGTTTTTCCTCTGAAGTTTAACCGATGAACTGGGTAAAAATGGTCAAAACTCGACGGTGCTTAAACAACTTCTACCCGGGGAATGTGCAATTTCTCGAGCATTTTCCCAAATCGTGTTGAGAGTAGAATGGAAAGGTTGAACCAATCAGGTTTCGCATTCGGATTTTTCCGAAGACTTATGAGTTTCTAAAATTTGCTTGCAGAAAATGTGTTTTCCCTCTGTAGTTGAAGCGATGAACTGAGCAAAAAAATGTCAAAAATTGACGCGCCTTAAACGACTTCTAACCGGAAACTGCGCAATTTCTCAAGCATTTTACTCTTATCGTGTTGAGAAAAGAGTGGACAAGTTGAACTAATCAAGTTGCGCATTTGGATTTTCCGAACACTTATAAGAAGGTCACAACTATTTTCGCACATCTTTGATTGGATCGATATTTCTCCGAATGCATAATACTGCAACTCAAGGACCTAACAGAGCAGACATGCGCTTGCTTGCGTTCGTAAGTATTAGAGTAAATAGTGACCACAACAAACATACGCATTTGGGAAAATGATTTTGATTTTTAGATTGTAAAACTGTTGTAGAAAGTTAACTTTTTATCAGAATCTCAGATATACTATCAGCAAAATCTGCATTGGAACTAATAAATCTATTTATTTCATAGTTTTTGGTTTGCAGTTAGTTGTTAAAAAATAGGAAAAACATCGTTCGATATCTATTCTATAATCAATATTTGTGTTCATTTTGATTAAAAAATTACAAGCATTGACTTCCAAACTATTGATTCCAGGTTGATTAAGCTAAAATACAAAATACTAATATATCAAGATATTATTGTATCCCGATGCAATAATATATACACTTATAAAGTACTTTTATGATACTAGATCATAAATTTGAACATTTGGAAAATGAAATTTTGTAAGCATCAGTCTAATCGACCATGATATGATCTCGAAGCTCACAAAGTTCATGCTCTATTCTGTACAATCTATCTCATATATTCTATCTCATTGTAGTAATATTATTGTAAAATATACCCTTACTAAAACCAAATAAGTAAAATATAAATACAACATATCATGATGATTGTAAGTTATTATTTGATTCCATAACCTGAATTTGTATCATATTTGAAGTCATCAAAGTACAAAACTGAGAATAAGCAATATTATACATTCTGTTAAACAATTACTAAATTTATACGTCACAACAATATTATACTGTATTAAACTTGTCGCATAATTATAAAATTAGCGTAAAATCCACCAATACTACTATTTCTGTTACAACATTATCTAAATTTTCTTTCCCACTAGAATCATAAAGTGGAATAAACTACATTTCTGAGTTTGCATTGCAGTTGCTCATTGCAAAGTTTGAAATCAGCAATTGCATAACTAAATCATGCAATTTAAGTGTCACAGGTATTTCGGTCTTTACCATAGTAACATTTAGAGCGACGATGATGATGATTGGTTTCCAGAAATGAGATTTTGATTTGCTCCATTTTTGTGAAAAGACTAAAAATATAAAAATATTAGACTCCAATATTTTATCTTCAAAGTCATGAAACTGGACAACTGTCCGTCCCGGTAATATTACATTATTTTTGCGGAATTCTGTCAATTCGTATTCCAAGCTAAAATCGATCCTTTCTAAAGTGCCCTTCATGGGTAACAAAAAGTCAAGACTTATACGGTTTCCAAAAACCAAATTAATTTTCTTCAAATGTGGCAAGCGAAGCTGACAGTTTAGTGAACCATTCCAAATTTCTGCAGCTTCACATATGTATCTTGTTGTGGGAATTACTAAACTGAAGCATTGCAGGGTATTTGAAAACTTTGACTGAATGATTCGACAAATTTTGGTTAGTTTTGGAAAGCAATGTATGAACCCAAATTTTATTCTCAGTGATTCCAGCGGCCACTGAACTTGTAGAGAATCAAGTTTTTCAAATGTTCCTTGGGAACAAGTCGAACGACATAAGATTTGGGAACGTCAGGGTAAAACAATTGTACCCTTTTCGACAAGTTTTCAACGTCAGGGAAGTGACATGGTTGTTTCTTTGCACTAACTGATGGAATAAAGGAACTGGAGCGCCATTTATTCTTAGAGTTTCCAGAAATTCCAATTTTTCAAAAACATGTACTTGTGCTTGAGTCCCAAATGAATTAGAACCAGTATCAACACTCAACATTTTCAGATTTGGCATATCAGCCAACCAGCTTTTTAATCTTTCCGCTTCGGCTTCCAAAAATGGAATCACCGTCCAAAACGAAAACTTATGAATATGTGACCCGTATTTACTAGTTAATGTAGACACGCCCTCCAAAAATTCAATATATTCTTCATCATCGTTTTCCTGTGCATATATGGACACCTTGAGATCTCTCCAAATGAATGGATTCCTATCCTCCGACTTATTGGAGTGGGTGCCCTCAAAGTGCTTTAGAAAATTTAATACGTTTTGAATTGGGTTATCTGGATCCGGAGTAAACACGTTCATTCGTCGGCGCCATTGAGGCAGATTATCAGTAGCAGCATTCCAGTGGGAACAAACCATTCGACAATTCAGAATATCTTCTAGAGGTAATCCTCCATGACCAGGTTTCGCCCAGTTAGTTGGACCAATAAGGGAAAAGACTTTATCGAAAAGAAGTAGTATTCTCTGAGAAGCGAGTAAACTTCTAAAGAATGGTGACGAGTTGGATAAACTTTCAAGGTCATCTTGACGAGATTGTAGAAGTTTTTTATTCAGCACTACTTTCCAGATCTTTATTTTTTAAAATAAATAATAGGAAACTCTTAATAAATATTTAGTAATAGTCACATGGTTAGTGAATTTAATAGATAATAAAATATATTTAACTAAAAAATTTACCTCTGCTGGAATCTTGTGCAGTTGATTGTCGGAATCCAGGCGAAGTAAATTTTCGTCGTGTTCCACTTCACTAACAAGTTGCTTTGAATTGGGTTCACTGGATTCCATGGTTTTGATAGAGATTCTTCGTTCTGCTTATCTGTATTATAATAACCAAAAGAACTAACTTAACATCGATACGTAGTCAAAAGAAAAATAAAGATTGATACTTTTTGGTGCAAGTAACTGCTCAACTGAACCTGGCCAAACCAATGAGCACAACAAGCGTATTGTGCTTTTATTAAATAAAAACGTTATATAAGCAAGTTTAAACGGTAATAAGGAAATGTATCCTTAAATATAATGAATATACGACAATTAAAGGTATTTTACAGAAACAGCTGTTTTTGTATCATTATTTTTACTGTTTTGACACGATGTGTGTAAGAAACTATGTGGCTGCTGATTAGGAAATCATGAATTTAAGTAATAAAATGTTTTCCATATTCATTTCTTTTAATAATCATTTTAGAATTATGAAACCCCAAAATATTTGCCGTAATGACAATTTTAAGAGATGGAATATTACAAGTGAAGTTTTAACTCTGTTCAAATATTTATTGACGCGCAAATATATTCAATAAAGCAAACGAAAAAGATATTTTTTCTACCCAACTATAGCAAATAAAAGGCTTTTTATTGTTTAACAAAATAGAATACAAACTTTTAAAAGTTATTGTCCGAATTGGTTTTGTCAAAATTGATAACTAACCTGGCAAATAAAATTATTTTAGAAACTGCTTAAAAATAAGCTTGCTTAGTAACATTTATAGAAGTATTTCGGTTTTATTACTACTCACTTACCGTGTCATCAGCGGTGAATAATTTTCTACGATACAAACAAACAAAAATTATTGATTTGTGAATAATTCGTGATTGAGTAAAAGTGTAAACATTTGGATTGTCAATTTGTTTTTTAGCTATTTTTACAACTCGTTTACAATTTAAATTTATTTTTCCTGGATGATAACCAATAGATTACCGTTTATGAAGTGAAGTCATATGTAAGTAACCCTGGTCAGATTTGTTACCATTCCTTTTACACTAAACGTTTCACCATAAAACATATAAGTACATATAGTCATATCGTGTAAGTGCACACACCTATATATGCTCATACACAAATTCACATCATATATCAAAAAGCTTGTCAAACGTCATAGCAGCTCACAACGCTATATCATCTAAACTCTCTCGTCCAAAGCTCTAATAGGTAATTTAGCATGCACATCACACGTCTTAAAAATGTGATTTTCGTCGTAATATGCGTCGTAGCTTAATACGTCGTAATACAAAAACAAGTACGAAATGTCGTACCACCAATAATACATTTAAGAAACCACTCACCTAAATCGTGATTACACTCATTACTCAGTAAAGCATCTCGTCTGCTCGAGCTGTATGAACGATAGAGAATCTATTTTTTATTCTTAGGTTAATATCCCGGTAGGTTGGTATCGTATCAATATATGACTCCCATCTGAGCTAATGTAAACTTTTTTTGTAGTAAACTTCGTTGAATAGGTGTAGTCTAAAAATCAAATATTTAATGAACTTGATTATTGAACCGTCAAAAAATAACTTTTTTCATTATGGCAAGCGATAAACCAACTACAAACGTATCTACTTCTGAAATTGTCGAGAAGAAGGACGAATTTAACCTGGATTTTGAAAGATTAGGACTAATTCTTCCTCCGGAGGTAAGCGTGATATTTATAGATTACCTAATAATCTTCCAAAAGGAAATATTAATTCGTTGTATATTTAAAATGATTCTTATTTTTTGTTAAAGGTTTGGAGAATTGTAACTAAACATCTGCTTATATTGAGCCCTGACGACCTTGAA
This sequence comes from Entomobrya nicoleti, assembly GCA_034695465.1. Classification (NCBI taxonomy): domain Eukaryota; kingdom Metazoa; phylum Arthropoda; class Collembola; order Entomobryomorpha; family Entomobryidae; genus Entomobrya; species Entomobrya nicoleti. The sequence goes on from JAQFZG010005253.1 coordinate 8,534, forward strand.
AATCTCCGCAATTCCTCAAAATTCTTCCAAAATTTGCTCATGTCTCAAAGGACTAACTACCTTTTCAAAAATGTATTTAAACTTGTGACATCGTCAATTTGGAAGAACGAAGGTCTTAAAGGATTACCAGTGGAAGATATTCTCAAATGACGGGCAGTGTGTTCCCATTGGAGTGCGGTCATCAAAAAGTTGATTCCCGAGAATTTTCAAAATTTTGGTTGTAATACTATTGATTACGATATTGGCTTCGCGTTCAAGAAAATAGTTACTAAAAAAATTCATTGTTGGAATGAAGGCAACACTGACAATATTGATGAATCAGTACACTATTTTCTTCGTCATTTCGAGCACACTCATTCAAAGGAAAAGAATCCATTTATTTGGGGAAATATCTCAATACACCTTTTCACTGAAAGTGAAGAGGGCGATGACCTTGACAACTACTTGCGTCGATTAGACGCGATTTCCGTGGTATTGTCTAAATATGGAAATCATCTTCACAATATTTCAATATGCATCAAGGGTTATCTGATATTTAGAAATGCGGCGATGTTACGAGCGTGGTTTTCGGAAATGCCAAACATCAAGACACTAAAATTTGAAACTGAGCTTGAATGGCGGGATGATCCTGATTTCATATTGGATGAATATTTGGGTGACTTTCCATTTCCGAAAATGAAATTTCTCGAGGCAATAGACGTGACCACACTTCCCAAGCCGGTGTTTAATCAGCTAATTCAGCAGAACAGTCATATTTCCGCATTGACCTTGAATTGTGATTCGATAAACTATGATATTTTCACATTTCCTCTACCAAATTTGCGAAATTTGACATTAAATTTAGAGTCGACTATTTTCTTCTTTTTGGTTGAGAAACTGAATTCGACTCATGTTCAATGGCCCTTGGAAACTTTAACATTATCTTTTATTGAAAGTGGAATCATTCCGTGTGCTGCTCTTTTTCAAGTGATTCAAAACAAATTTGCAAACACGCTTGTGTCCTTGAACGTCACCATGACGAAGAACAAATACGACGTAGCGGAAGATCAAGTTTGGCAAGACTGCAAAAACTTTCGACTAAACTTACCAAAACTGAAATATATTAAGTTGGACTTGTTTCATATTTTAGTATGTTTAGATTTTCTGTTACCCATGGAGAACAACTTGGAAGAAATTCACATTTTTGCAGCGGGTAGGCATCAAATTAATAAACAACTTAAAAAGAAGCAAACGAAGCTATCGTCCAGTTTTCGGGTTATGAGACGGACATGAAGAAATCCAATATTTGGATGCTTTTTAAAAAGTTGAAGAAAATTGGTGTGAGAGAATGGGGATGGGAACCAGTCATAGAAAAATGGTGGTACAGAGATGAATATGTACAAGAAAAAAAATAGTCTGGCTGAGTCATCATTTATTATAAAAAAGAATTTGACAACTTTTAAAATGGTAATGGTGGGAATTTGTTAAAGATTTAAAATTTATTCTCATACGATTTAGTTTGTAGCACTTTAGATCTTTTTTGTTTAGTATAATTAAAGTTTGATTGATTTTAATATTCATAATGTTGAACTATTTAGGTACTTTGTGAACATTGTTAAATTGTATTCTTAAAAATATTATTCAACTTTTACATTTTGCAACAAAGTCTTTTATACTACAATACCTTACAAAATACTTTCAGAATTTACATATATTACAACTTTGTAATTAGATTAAATGAAAGCGCGTTTTTGCGGTTATTTTTGCCAGTAATTATTATTGTAAAGGAACCTACATTATTTCAGAGCAGATATGGAGAGACATGAACAATAATGCGCCAATCAAACCTTTTTTTTCGAAATCGAAAATATGATATTTTTCTGATACAAAAGTTAGTGTTGCATTTTCAAATATATTTACTCTGCTCGTTCATCTAGGTATTTGTTCATTATTTATTATAACTAGTTTCATCCAAGTTCGCACATGAAGCCACAAATGTGTATAATTTCCTCATAGATGTTTCAAGCAGTATACTGTGTAACGAGCACTTTTCTATCTTGGAGTTTATGCTTCGTTACTGCCCATGGTTCGGAAATAATGTGAAGTTGGGAGA
>JAQFZG010005254.1:0-10623 GCA_034695465.1 Entomobrya nicoleti
TTCTTCCAGTAAAATCCCGACACAAGATCCCATAATCATTGCAGCAGAAAGTGGAAAAGGTTAAGGTACTCTACGTTTACAAAGTTATTTATCCTTTATCACCTTCAATACAAGATAATATTCAAACACTTAGACTGGAAATATATAGAGTTCTTGAGTTAAGTTTTCACATTATTATTTTTTTGCTCAACTTTATGTAAGCCTTCTCTTCAAGCACAACGAATAATTTATTTTTTCTTGTCTGTGTCTGTACAGAATCTAATATGCATAATATGACAACCTTTACAACTTGCAGAAAAGAAATTCGAGACGAAACCGTTGAGGGGAAGTCGTGGAAATCGTTTAGCATTTTAAAATGTAATAAAATCTGCAGCTTCGGTACATTACCTTATATCCCCATTCAAAATGCTTATGATTTAGAATGCATGTCTGTAACTTTACAGCAATTACAGCTACAGAGCTATCACAATATGCATTGAACTGTTTTAATCACTTTGCAGTTATACCTATATAGCTATAAGCGAAAGAGTAAATTTTCTAATTACTTGAGTTGGTTCCATAAAATCGCTAACTATATTGCTGATTAGGAACTAAATCATTTTTTAATACCTTTTCGTTTCGTCAGCTCATTCCTAAAGCTATGCATGTCTGGAGGAAGCTATGTTTTATATTTTATAAATTTATCTATAAGAATAATGCAATACTAAAACCATGTGCATAATATACTTGTGTGTCTAATTAGAAAAACTGTGGGGGTGGTGATGATGCTCCCAAGATTAAGAGTTTTCTCAGTCCTTTAGTGTTTCCGTATATTACGTTACATCAAAGTAGGCACGAAGAAATACTAGTAAAGCAAAATGGACAAAAATACATATAAATGTAACACAAAAAAATCTCATCAACAAAACGGCCAAAGAACAAAGGCCGACCTGAACTGGACTTGAGAAGTTAGGGTTGGAGAGAGAGAGAGGCAAGAAAAAGAGTATCACTTCAACATGATTTCATCAAAAGGCACATTTTGTGCTAAAAAGCTCTACTCACAATCACTCAAAAGCTATTACGAATTACGACTTAACGTACGACGTGAAATGCCTTTTGAGTTGGTAGTAATTAAGAAGGATTTTGAATGGCTCATATAGAGATAAAATATGTATGTATGAAGAGAACTATAGTTTGTATATAACATACCAAGCAGACAGTTTTATAACAACCTTGTCATGCCTTGTAGTACTATAATAACTATAAAGAGTGTATTGTTCTCATGTTCTCATCATATCATCATTACCCCATTACCAATTTCATTATTACGCTACGGCGATTACCAAATTACTTACAATTGCTGAAAAAGTCATGCTTAAAACATAAAATTACGTATTATTTCAATACACCACATGACTTTCTATGAGTCAGAAAAGTATAGTGAATTTTATATGGCTAAAGTTATGTTGCACAAAATATGCATTCATAGTTATCCTTTCCATTCAACATTCAACGTTCAATCCAACTCATTTTTTTGCTATTATCTCTGCACTACGCTATGCACAATACTCGTGCTCCATTTTTATCTCAAATTATTCCAGAAGCACAAATGACAAAAAGATACCTCAACGCATTCCTAAAAGCAAATTAAGAATTTTCAGTACAAATATAAGTGCAAACGTTAATTAACCATTTTTGCAAATTGGTGGAAAATTTGACATTTGAATTCCATTTGCTTTTCTAACTGTCTGTCTGCAACGTTTTAATGACATGGACAGTAACAGCGTGTGTGCATACATGCAGCACACGTATATATGACATGCCCTTCACAAAGGACTAACGGTAACGGGTTATATGTAGGTGGTCCGTTATTGTCTGGCATTGGCACTCTGATGTCCAAAACATATACGGTTTTTTGTGTAGGGCAGCTGGTAGTTTTTTGATATTATTAGTATTGACGTGAGTTCTTTTGGTGCATTACTATCAACAAAATTTCTTTTCCTATAAACTTTTCAAGCGTGGGCTACTTGTTAGTTTTCTCCTGGTTCCAGTTCCAGTCTGGTTGACAAAATGTGATGACGATCGTGATCGTCATGTGATGTCGATGTCGATGATAATGATGGTAATAGTAACAAGTTTACCAAAAACTGAAAGGATGTGTATCGAGGACATATGCTAGCACAACAAAGTTAAAAATCTATAAAAACGAACCTATGCCGAAATGTGGTCATATATTTTTGTCCCAGGTTCCAATGACGGAAAAATCTATATAAAAAACTTAACTTTTCTCTTCTCACTTGTAAATACCACAGAGAAGGAGGTGTCGCAAGACACAAAATGTAAACTGTCATCATGATCAACATCAACAAAATGTCAATAGGTCATAAAACATTATTAAAGAAAAGTAAGACGCAAAAAAAGTAACTCTACTGGAACCAAAACCAAACCTTTGCCCTTATAGAAATGTCTGCCATGCTATATTTATCACCTGGCCATGAAGAAAGACTCAGAAGGTAGGCCAGGTATGTTCATGTTCATTCCTTTGGTATATATTATTCCATTCAATTGAATTGCTTGCAAATTCAGACAAAAAGGAAAACTTTTTTTTTGGGGGGAATAAAATGGGAAATACACAAAAGGAAGAAGAAAAATGCGAGCAAAAGGTGGAAAGGCAAAATAATACATCATTTACATCCCAAAAAGCGAACATGGTAATCTGAGAGAGCTGATTCTTTTCTACTGCAATTCTATTCTTTGGTTTACGGCACCGGACAATGATCTATTCCATGAACGTGCGCTCTAAATTGACATATTGCTATCTTTTGTTTGTGGTTTCGCAACATACATTTTCAAAAACAGAAAAATCTGTTTCTTTTTGTAAGTTTATTGATATTTACCTATAAATATATGCATGAAGAAACGGAAAAAGTGACAGAGTTGGGCTGTAAGGAAATAATCAAAAACCGAAAGGATGGAATGAAATGGATGAATGGATGGATAGTTAGATTTTTTGTAAGATCCCCATCTTTCCCTGTAACTCTTCTTTTAAAGGATAAAGAAACCAGCAAAAACTTTACAAGAAGAAGCGCTAGCTAAAAAAAAGGTTCGAGTGCCTAATACATTCCTTTCCTATTTCAGATACCTAGATAGATGGAGAATATGGAGAATCTTTTTTATTTGTTAAGCCTTTCGGTGACTAGCGAAAGAACCGGGTAGCATACATAGTAGTATTACATACTTTTTACTCAGAAAAAAAAATCATTGTAAGACCCGAGAAGAAAACTAAAACTAACTAGTATATGTACCACGTTTTTTTTTATACAGAACTTGAACTATGCTTGTACTTGCTAAAGCGACTCAACTCAAGTTAGAATATCTTCTTGTAAAAACACAAACTAGTAATGAATTCGTATGTGACAGTGGCAAAAGTGCAGGCTAGTAAAAACAGCTTGCAAGTTTGCTATGTACACAAGCCATGCATGCTGCATACCATCCAAAATAAATACTTTATCCGACCGAATTTTCTTTTTTAGCGGAGAGAAACCTGCCGAAGGAACATTGAATTGGATAGTATGGAAGAAAATGTATGTATGAATGTAGTTTTGTAGTAAATAGCAAAACTAGTAACACCAGCAAAAAAAAGAAGCAGAGTGATATGTCTACTGAACTAAGAAACTACGACAAGTATATAATAAAATGAAAGTTAACAGAATGCCTGCCTCCTTTCAAGTTATAAGTTAGTAAAGTGGTGGTAGCAGCAAAACTTTTAGACTACTGGGCCAGAATAATATCGTCGTCTACTACAACTAGCTCACTTGCTTGAATTTGATGCTTGACGGCAGCGTATTGCTTATGCTGCTCTGAAATTATAGTAGTATGGCAAGATGAGCGAGAATACACACACACGGAGTTTAATTTTTTGTAGATTTTGCAAGTGTAACAGAAACAGAGAACAGAAGCAAGCAAAGTTGTTGGTGAGTAACTTGTCGCCGTATCTGGTATCGTGGTTGTATCCAATGCTCTACTGTATGAGATATAATTTTGGAAAGGGAAGCTAATAGGATCACCCCAGCGTTTCGGCTTTTCTGGTTCAGTCATCGTTTCGTCTTTGCCAAGTTAACATCCAAATAGCATTCACATGTTAAAACCGAAAAATACACTCACAGAAATAGTATTGAGAGTTGTATTGTATATGTGAATTTTTTTCAGTCATTGTCTCCTACAGCGTTTCTTGTTGTATTGGTCTTGTTGCAGGTAAACACACAGGATATTGGTTTTACTTGTGCCAGCCAAAGCCACCAAAACATCCGTTGTCTGTCTGATAGTAATAAAAAAAGGAGAGCGTGTTACATCAGTGGATAGTCAAGTGAATTGATTTGGAAGAAAAACTATAAAAATCGCTATTTTTCCTTTACACAAAACTTTTGTTAAAAAAATATTCGAGTTCTGTTTCAACTTTCGTAAGTGCATTTTTGCAAGGACGCCTACGAAAACACTTACTCATCGATTCGACCTCAATTTTTAAACTTTTAAACTTTCAATTTCAAATGTTCTGTTAATTCGTCTCTCTACAAGCTTGAAATTAATGTATAATTTAAGTAATGGGTAATTCGAATAGAAACATGTTGTACATAGATTCTTGTCACTGTAATGTTATAGTTTAGTCTCTTTAAAAAGTGTGGAAAGTCTGTCTCTTCGTTTTTTTCTTTTTAAAAACCGGCTAATTGGTTTAGACAAAAAAACTCATTGATAACTCATTTATCACTTAATATCATTAGTCTCATTCACCCAATACCTGTCCTATTAATGGATATAGGGTGTAGCGCTAGTACTCATCATCATCATTCACATCAACATCGTCGTCGTCAGCGTTTAAGTAAAAAGTATAAAAATCCACGTGAAAATAATAATCCGCTACACAGATTAAAGCTGTTTACTACAACATCAAGTCTATTACAAAGGGATCCTTTGTTTATATCATCTTCAGATAGCAACAACAATAATCTTACCATTTTCTCTCAACAATTGAGTAATAGCTTATTGTCAAATCATTGTTGTTACAATTCTTTATAAAACTTTGTCAATTTCTAGTTGCATTGATTGTAGTATAAATTCAATTAAGAATAATTTTGTGAACTTATCAATCCAGTTGTGATTAAATATCCAGTCAGTTTATCATTTAAAAGAAAAGTCAGTCAGGTAATATTTTTCTATTATAATTCTAAACCACAGAATAGGTCAAAAGACTACATATTTTTATGAAAAAATATAATTATAGTAATTGGTGCGATAGGGGCTACGTATTCTACGCATTTGTAATTTACACTGTATAAACAGAAATATAAACTATCACAATAAGTTTTCTGAATAAGCGTCATCATCGCTCGCGTATATTTTGGTGAAAGTAAATCGGACATTTTTCTTTACCAATTTTTTCGGCGTACCTAAACCACAACAATAAATACCTACACACGTGCATTTGTGAGCTTCTTCAAAGGATCATCATCATCATCAGCCGAGCAGAACATACAGAGAAAAAAATCCACTGTGCTTACTCATCACATCATCGCATAAGCCTTTCTTCGCGTTTTGCAACTTGACAATTATTAGTTTCTCTACTTTTCAACGTTATTTCGTGAGAAAGCACGTGCGTGCGTGATTTGAACAGTCTTTTCTTCTTCTGATTGACGTTGCTCGCATTGTTAACTGTAAGTTAAGTTGGTTATACGAAATACCTACTACTACGTCGCATTTTCAAAGCAAGAAAGACGTAAGAATAAACTAGTTAGATTTCTAGTGGCCAAAAAAACGGTAGAGAATTACATGTTTGTACAATCGATCGATATAAGAACAGAGAGAAACTGTGAGTAAGAGAAAGCTATATTGGTTTATTTAGCTGTTCCCTGAGTATACCGCATAACTTGAAAAAGAACTGCTGGACTTATACCGGTGCTGTTTGTTAGCTCACGTTATACAAATACTGTTATCCCTAAGGACAAACGTTAACCATATATATTGAGCAAGCTCATAGTAAAGGTACAATAATAATTAGAAAAATATTAGAAGCAAGTTCGTTAATAAATCCAGAGTAATATACGTACATAAATAGGCTGTAGACAAACGCGCAGTTTTATTCTTCTGAGACAAAAGATTTTTTTTCTTGATAAAAAAGGATTCGATAATATTTTCTTCATGGAGAAGAACAATCTGAACATTACGAGTGGTGGTGGTAATAAGCACGCTTATCTGAGCGAGAACACTTTGACAGCCGTAGTGAATCACGGTCCGGACGGTGGACTGCGAGTTCCTGGTGGTTGTGACGACGTGGATGGCTTGCACGGGAACGGTGCTGCGGGAGTGCACATGATGAGGGAGATTCCGTCTGACGCTGCGTTCCAGACTAATGGTGGAGCTACCGGTCCAGGTGGTGCGAATGATACGGATGAAAATCAAGGATGGGAGAGCAAAACGCAGTTTATTCTGAGTGTGGTTGGCTACTCTGTGGGACTCGGGAATATTTGGAGATTCCCTTACCTGTGTCAGCAGAATGGAGGAGGTCAGTAACAAAACATATATATATTTGTCCACGCTTTTTGCTTGAAACAAAATGCATTGTCTTAAGTTTCAGATTTCTCAATCCATTCTTATATAACCATTTTCATACATTCGTGTAAACATGCATAATACCTATAAACATAAATCAGCTTATGTAAACAATGACATACACGTGCAATTCTACGTATTCTATTTAAAAATGTGCTTCATATGAGACGACGTGAGTTAAGAATGAAGCAAATAAGAACAAGGAGCATATAGGAGAAGCATGTAATTTGTCTTGTCTTCTATGGAATAAAAAATACATTGTATAGTATTATCATTATGTACTCGCTAGTGTAGGTTTTGGCATTGTAAGAAAAGTGGAAGAAGACTGTGAAGTTCAAGTAAAACAGGAAACTTGACTGGGTTGCGTGTTTGATGAAATGACGATGGGTGGCGATGATGATGATTGTGAAATGGAAATAGAATACTTATAGGCAGGCAGATGTACTTGAAGACATTTATCAATAGCATGTGGCATGTGTGTTTCAAGATTTGCATGAAAGAACAAAGTACCACACCACCGGGCATGTAGACAGACAAGGCAAAAATAAGTTGCCAGTTTTTATAAAGCAAAGTCAGTCATTTTATACGAATGCTTGGTTAGTCCGTATCCCTCCATTTATTCCAAGCCATTAGTCATTCTCCATTAGGGTAGCAGCCTTGCAGAGAGCAGAATTTGAATGAACGACTGAAAAAGATTTTTTTCTTCCAAAAGATAAAGACGTGCGCAATCGCTTCACATACTCTGTACAACAGTCGTCATCATCATCAGTCGAGAGTCGCCAAAAATGTCGAACTTTAGCGTAAGCAAAATGAGATGTGTATACTTTTCCTTTGAGATGATATGTATGCTAATGTGCACAAAATACACAAACTTACTATTCATACTTATATTGGAATAAAATTCCATTTCTTCAGAATGGCAAAGTAAAATCCTCATATACGTTATATCAAATTACCCTCCTTGTGAGATAATGGACGGACGTAGAGATATTAAATGTACAATAGTTTTATGCTCTGTGTGAGTGAAGGATAATAAATTGCCACCACAGACGACGAAATATGTAAATCTCATAGTAAAAAGTTATGACTTTCTTGTAATTATATATTGTACGTTGCGCACATATTATATGTCTATATGCAAAAGCGTAAGTAAATTCGGATAGTATAAAAAAGCCATGTGCTTATTCTTGGAACTTGGAATTACATGAATTTCATACAGCCAATTTATCTGAATGCCCAGACGGGGGTTTCTTTTTAATGTTAAAGTAGTGATGGTAAGAAAGGATGAAGGAATGCAAAGTTTCCCTCTCCCCCTGTGACAATAATATGAAGTTAAATTGGCAATGCGTGTTCGAGACATATTTTTGCATTAAATTGATTGATAATTCGGGGAAAAAATTACTACATGGAAAGTCAGGTAAAGATAAAACATGTGTGCAACATGCAGCGAATAACGTAAATGGGTTTAATGGTACAGGAAAGTCTAAAATGAAAATAGGAATATTGATTACCTTTTCAATACAGCACACAGTACGATACGAAGAAATGTTGCGAAAAATATGTTGAAAGTGTATCTAATATATATGCTTATGTTTTATGAATTATTGTGCCTACAAAATTTGCGCATCAACTAGGAGGGAAATTGCGTTCCTGACAAGACATAACCAAAAAGAAGATGAATGAATATAAAAAACCATATTTACTTTACGTTAACTGACTTGTAAAACTTGGTGGTTTACTGGTTATTGTGGTCTCTAATTCTGTGTAATAAACACAGTGACATTTCGTACATAAAGTTAAGAGAGATATTTCCAGTAATAACTACACAGGATGCGAAATACGAATTTTATTGGCTAATTAGCAGAATATTATAGGGATTTGATTTCATATTATTAAGCATAAAGCATGAATCTTTGCAAATCTTTTCTATGCTATAATCCATGAGAATCACAGCAATACAGAAAACTTGTAACTCAAGAATTAAAATTGTAGGAATGCAAAAGTTGCCTCTTGCCTCCTATTTCATTAATGACGATATGTTTAGCTTGTAATCAATTTTGAATTGGTTACATATAATAGCAAATTTTACACGTCAGATTTAGAATATCTTTTTGCATTGCAATTCGTGGCGAACATTGGCAATTTTTATGAAAACCATCACAAATCACATCCCAAGAACAATAGTGTGTTTTTCAATTAAAACCGTTGATGTTAGGAATAATCTCTTGTATGGAATCATTGCATTGCATAAAAATAATTACTTTTTCATGGAAGTACTGAATATTTTCCTGCAATAAGGTGGATTAGTAACTTAAAATGTAGTTTAAAACTATTTAAGTAGCTCAATATTTCGATATTTACATTAATTACTCAATCTATTTCATTGTGAGCATTACTTTTATTTTAAATACCAACTTTTGAAGCGTCAAGGCAAGTTATACATATATGTATTAGTCTTTCCATCAAAGAGAATGTGTATTTTTATGTAATTAGTAATTACACATTTTTATTAAGCTTATACAATTCAGAGAACTTTTAGCTTTAATTTTTGTATTGTGTATTTCATTATATCTCCATTGTTCATGATGAACGTAAGGGGTAATTTGATCTGTAAATTTTCCTTTTAATAGGATCCAATGTCAGTTTACAGCTCTTCACCATTATGCATGTTTACATAATAAGCAATTAGCATGATAAAGCATGAAATTTAATCCCTTCTTGATTCCACTCACTCACTTGTCTTTCCTTTTGCCAATTAGAAGAAAATCCCTTGCGATGTTGTCTGTTTTGAATCTTTCACTGCGCTAAACAACATAAAATTAAGGATTGCAGGCATAAGAATCACAGGGATTTAAAAAATTGTTTTAACGAACTTTAAGTCTTATATTTAATATAAGTACTCCTTTACTCGAAACTGTAATTTTTTAATGATTGCTTCCTTTTCCAATGCACACTACATTATTTCCATTCCTACATAAACATCAATGTAACCATAATATTAGTCTTCACATAAAACACGGATGTAACAACAATAACAAGCGAACGGTTACCTAATGACAGCTACCACTTAATTGAGTTTGCCTTTTAGAAAAACCTAGAATGGAAAATTTAAGCTTTAACAATGAGTCATGTTATGATCGCCGTTTCACGTTACAAGATGAGTTCATTGGTCTGAAAAGCTGATGAAATCATAAATAAATACCTAAACTACAAAACAAGAACGTGGTAGACGTGTTAAATGAGAAGAAAAACTGGTGCTCCCTTATGACATGTACATATAATATGCTATTGTGTTTCGTTTCGTAGAATATCGCAGTTAATTTAATGCTATATTGGTTCATAATGCAATGTAATGTAATACGATATAATGCATAGTACCGTCATCAGCGAGGATCATCTGATAGTGACGAAATTGGGTCAGTCATAAAGGATTGCTTCGCAGAATAGTTTTTCTCTCTCATATCCGTCCTCATACTCATCATCAATGCTACACATAATCGATGTAATGATAAATTGATTGCTCAGCAGTCATAAAGAGATTGTGATCAACTCAAATACATGAAATCCATAATAAGTATATATAAAATACATTGGAATTTGAAAAGGTTTCTTTTCCCTTGCTTTTTTTTTGTCAACCGTTGACTAAAGTAATTCCTATGAAAAGAAAGTAGAGCAAGTAGCCAGAACAGACCTCGATTTTTCTCCCAGAGACCTTGATATCTTTCACTTGAAAATTTTGTGATGTGTAAGTAACACCGATTTGTTAACAACAGTTATTGCACAATTCCACTGCATATTGTTATGCATAACCATTAAATAATTTTTCCACGAACTTGCAACTTTACTTACACATAACTTGCTACGTATAGGTACATATATACATGTCACATCAAGGAAAAAAGAAACCATTTTGCTCCTTTGTGTTTATATGACGGTCCATGTGCTGGAACTTTTGGTGAAAATTGATCTTGAAAATGTGTTTTGGTGCAGTTTTATGGAACATGGAAAACAGATATTATACCTACCAAGAAATATACATGC
>JAQFZG010005255.1:0-10620 GCA_034695465.1 Entomobrya nicoleti
AAAAAAAATTGGAAAGGAAATTACAGTCTTTCTATATATTTCACAGTCTCCTCCGACATACTTTGATCAGACCACTCATCACAAAAATATGAGACCAATCTCTGTTCAAGCTTTGCATTCATAATTCTACTCCCAAAAACCCAATCCATTTTTTTAGTCATCGATGTACATCTGCAGATTGTACTCACCACCAACCTACCATCCTACTAAAACCAAACTTGGAATCTGTATCACTGTTACAGATCTCCACTCAACTATAGCTGTGTGACCAAAAAAAAATTATTATCAGTGGAGATTTTTCTAGGCGTTTGACCTAACTTGACTGATGATGATAACAAGAGTATAAACCGATAATAAACACAGATAACATGTTAAACATTGGATACCTATTTGAAATCACGTAGCTCGTATTTCACGCTAATAAAATGCTTTTTAATATGCGTTCATTTTTCTAAAGTGACGAATCGGGTAAATCGCCAAGTCAAGTTAAACGAAAAGCATGATTAAAAAATGATAAATTAGTTTTTTTGAGTAGAGATTTAGATTACAAATCTGCTATTCTGTTCCGTTTAATTCATTCACAAAAATCAAGATTACAACATGACGTATGTATTTTCCATGCTTTTTTTTGCAAAGTATTTTGTTTGTTGACCCTCTGGAAATTTTGCTCTTTGAGATGACTGATTATGTTCGTTTACCTTTTTTATGTGAATCTTGATGATGATGACACTGAGTCTCGGTCTAGTTTGCATATTAAACAGATTTTATGTATACCTCTCAAAAATAAAGTAAATACGCATAATATAACGTGTTTATTCAGAATGAGTACAAGTTTACACGCGGGCACGTTTACACTCGTTTGGCCTGAAAATAGACGATGAGTAAACAGCCCAAAAATTTGCACACATTTTAACTCAACAAATTGTGATGATAAGTATAAGTATACATACGACATATGTGGTGGTGTTTACCTTGTGGCCAGGCCAGCATCAGCTTTTTATCGTCATCGTCATATTCATAAACATTATTCTAAATACTTGGGAGTTTACAAGGCGAATTAGGCACCACTGGTTGATTAGTCATCGACTTTGAAGAGAAATAAGAATACTTCTAAAGATTCCACCTTTTTAGACTTGCAAAAAAGACGTAATCATAGTTATCATCTCACTTGTCATTATATAGCTAAAAAAATGATGATAGGATATATCATATCATTTTTTTCTCATAAGAGTCAGTTAGCATCTTTCGCTACACATGTGTTTACGCTAAAAAAATTGCTGCTGAAGAAGATGTTGTAACGTTTTGTCTTGGATGTTAGATGCGGATGGAATGGACTCTAAAAAGATTATGTCATGTTGAATGATTTGAGGGAGGTTAGAGGTAAAATGCATATGTGTTATGTATACATATTATATGCATTGTTGAGTAGTAAGTTGTTTTGGAATGAAATGATTACCAAATTATTATAATTTTCACTTAGTAAAGAAGGAGAGGGAGCGAGAAAAAAGGGTTAGATGGATTTTTTTTGAGAAGGTGGATGACTCATCTTTTGACTTGACCATTGGTTTGGTTTGGTATTGTTGTGTGTGGTGTGATGTCGCATATGTTCATATAAATAGAAAGACTGATTGCATTTGAATAGAGTGTATATATCGAAAATTACTGAACACGAAAGAAAATAAAAGAAAAACACCTTTTTGGATATATATTATTTTTATTCCATTGTATAGCGATTATATTAATAACATTACATGACTTTTGAGAGTACATTAATTGTACATTGTATACCACCACCACCACCACCGCTGCTCAGTGTGCGCGGATAACAATGGAATGGGAAATTTCTGGTGATATTTTAATATGACAAAAGGGTTGAGCTTGAGCTTTTCTACCACTTTTTCAACTAAGCTTATCTTGTTGAGATTTTCTTATTGTGTTTGTGTGTTCGTGTCTTCTCTAATTCTTCTCGGTTGCGACTTGCGAGTATGCTCACTTCATATTTCTCTTCGTGAGTAAAAAAAGCTGATCTTCACTTCGTTTTGGTTTCCTTTTACTGTTGAACAAGTTTGTTAGTCAGAAGAAGAGAGAACCAGCGATTATGATGATCTTTCTTAGCTGAAGAAGAAATCTGCTTCTTTGAAAGAGCAGACAGCTCATTTCTGTGTTGTGGGGCAAGAGTGCCGGCTCTGAAGCTGCAGAACGATTTTGGATTTTGGTGGACGTGTGTCTTGTGCTTGTGCTCAGTCATCAGTGTTCACTGGCTTTGTTCATATTTGTAGTTCAGAATAGTTTACATTTTACTGTGCAAGCAAACTGAATAGACAATAGTGTGTCATACTGTTCAATGCAAATAGCCGGTTTCATTTTGTTTATAAATGCATGTTTTTATAATATAAATATTGAAACGCCTTAGTTTTTTGTCTGTTTTGTTTTAATTATTTATTTAGTGGATAGACAAAGAGTTAAAGTTAGAGCCAGAGGCACAACTTTGTTTGATTTGATTTACCTGTAATTACTGTTTGATTACATACTGTTTTTTTTATCGTCGAGAATCGTTTTATTGTTTATTTGGTTTTGTGTTCCTTCCGGGTGATATGCTATGCAAAACTGGTATGCACTGTGCATGAGTGCAAAATTTTGTGGTTTGATTTGAAGAGGTGAGGTGTGAGCTGTGTGAGATGACTTATATGGTTCATTGTTTAATTAAGGAAAAGCTTTGAGTGAAACTATCGAAAGTTTTTTTTTTGTGATTTGATTTCATTAAAGAAACATAAATTTTCTTGTGCAGTTGGGTGGTTTGAAGTGAAAACTCAAAGATTTCAAAGTGTTTTTCATTTTCACACTCACGTTTTTTTTTACTGGAAGGAGCCGCCTGGAAAAGTAATCACGATAAATAGCCGAAAGGTATGTCGGTCTTTGAATTTTAATTAATTCTTCTTTTTTGTTGTTATCACACAATTAGTAGTTCATTAAAATTCATAAATTGCAATAATTAGGAGAGCATAAAAATTTATATGCAAAAAGGCAAAATGGTTGTATATAGTATTTATTGGTAATGGTAAAGTTATGCATTGAACAGTAAAAACTTTAATATTTTATGAACTACCCACTCTTTGATACGGTTTTGTAATATGTACATCCGTTCGCCGTTCGCCCCTCAAAAATTAAATTCGATTGAATTCGATTCCAATTATGAAACGGTTCCAAATGTACGATTATATGATATGCGTATCAATGTTCTCAGTTCTCACATGGAAAAGGGAAATACAACATCTGCATGCAATATAATTCACCATTCTACTTGAATTTTCAATGGTAGCGTTAAAACATACCTAAATCATTCATTCGTCATTTTTTACACATCAAATTCACAAGTTTCTTAACTATTTATCACATTAAATAATTACTAGTCAGCAATATAAAATCTGATTCAAATTACCTATCTCTATCTCTTCCTTTTTATCCAATCTTGTCACCGCACCGAACTACCATATCTTCCCATAACATACCTTCTCTTTAATGATCCAATTAGACTACAAAAAAACAATGAACAAAGGAAAAACAAATATGCGTTCATCTCATTATCATCATCATCTCCTCAACTCAACCTGATTTGATTCTTTCAGACCATTCCCTCTGATTAAATAAGTCAGCAATTTTTTTCAATCTTCTTCTATCATCATTTCCTCCTTTTCTTATCATCTCAACAGAAACATACTGACTTCTCCTCTCTGACTAGGAATATTATGGCTTGTCATGCAATTCAATTTAATACCATGCTCAGTTCAGTCATGCCATTTTAAAAGATTGGTATCTTCATAAACTCAAAACAAAAAAAAAATGACCAAGAAAAATAGCGTGTCCCTCAGTTTTCAAATCAGTTAACCAAACCAACTACCTAATCTATAAACAAAGCCGTCTCTCGACAGAGATGAATACTGAAGAGATGTAAAGATTTTCTTGAGATGTCTCAACCAAAAAAATATAAATGGTTTTTCTCCATCGCTTCCGTCTTTGTTACAATTTCGCACGTATGGTGCCACCGAATGTATTTTTTTTGTTCGAGGAAATTTTAAGGTGGCATTTTCTTAATAATCGGGCGCCATGATCATTAGTGCATTTATGCAAAAAAGGTGTGGCTGACGCAATATATTTTGCTCCCCTCTCTTAAATCTCTTTCAAGACTAATCATCATATCACTCGAAAAAAAAAATTGGTTAAAATCTGCAATGCACTTATTAAAGCTCATTCATATTCATAATTCATATAATCTAAAATGTAATAAACATTTTATTATAATTTTTTAATAAACGTATTTTAATAAGCGATGATGGTGGTGCCGCCGGTAGGGACCATAAATTTTTCTCTCGCATTCTCTCCAAAATTACGTCGGAAGAATACAGAATATTATGGTCGTGAAAAAGATAATCAACTTAAAAAAGCGGGAGGGACCCAGAAAGAAAAAGCTGTTGGAAGATTGAAAATTTTGGGGGATGTTCTCAATTCTGTTCTCAGGATATATAAAAAAATTAGTTTGCAACAACTTGGTTCAGATTTTTTTTCCTTGAAAAAGGGGACGACGAGGAATATTTAGGATAAAAAGGTGCTTTTGTTATTGTCTGCCTTGTTCACATGTTCATTTTTATCGTGCATCATTTTTCTTGTATATTTTCTATTTGAATGAGAAATGGGAATGGCAAGACAGAAAAAAAATTACTTCTGATTTTTTTCTTCTTTAAAAAAACTAAGCATGTATTTTTTCGCATGAATACATCCATAATAAACAAAAAAAGATGATGATGCATTTGCAAAGAGATCTTGTGCAGATATGTATGTATTTTTTTTCAAGATCTCCTTCTCATAAAATTCTCCTGCTGTTTTAAAATGACTGCGAGGAAGACTCCATAGAGAGAATTAACATGACTGTTTGTCTATCAGTAAAGTAAAGAAGAAGAAGAGGAACAGACATAATATACTCTCTTGACTTGAAAGAGAATTTCCTTCCTGGTGCTCCGCTGCACTTGTTATTTTTTTCAATTGTTAAAGGTTAAAAGTTTTAAGATGATATATGTTTGCTTTGGGCGAACAAGGTCTCTCTTAATGACTTTTTTTGGTGACCTCTGTGTCTGTGTGTTTTTTGGAGAGGGAGAGTCAGGTAGAGAGAATCTTGAATCGTGAACGAAACATTATGAATTTTTATACAAGAACAGTTTAGAGTTTTAGACTTGGTTAACAAAGAGAAATTTTCAATTTAGACTTGTTCAGCAGTTTCATATAAAAAATTGAGAGAAAATTTCTGGGAACTTTTTTAAGTATACTTATTCAGCATTTTGTAAAAAATGTAGATTACAAATAATTATTCGTTTTACCATTTACTGGGTCACTGATTTTATGAAAAAATTAAATATACCGGCTTTTCTACTATTGTTAAACTTACAGCTATTAATCTCATTGTTACCATTTTAAATTTTTAAATACGCACATTAAATTTGATTTTTATGAGGATTTTTGGTGGAGATTTTATTTTTTTGCTCTGCTGGCGTTTTTTTCATTGTTGTTCTATACTTATTTTATTTGCGCGTGTGTTTGACGTTTGTGCGTGTCACCGGAGGAGTCGGTATATTTTAACTGATTACTAGGTTATTCATATATTTTTTTTAATGTAGGCTACTACCCCATAAAATAAAAAAAATGACTAGAAGATTTTTTGAATAGATTTTATTTTTTTTAAATGACAAAAAACTTGACTGTGAAATAATTAGGGAAGTAAAACACGAGTATGGTGTGTCTGCCTGTGTCACTTAAGAAAAAAAAGTACAACTTGTAATTTTTATTTCTCTGGTAAAAATTATTACATGGGTTTTATGAGTGTGCTCAGCTCAGCACTCATTTTTATTACTTGCTTTTTACGGCTACTTTTGCTGACTAGTACAAATTATGGAATGATTTAATGTCTATCTTGTCTTCCTTGTCAGCGTTCACCTGCTTTACTTCAACTTTTACAAGTAACTTGTCAAGTGAAAATTCGTCAGGTGTAAAATTTAAGTGTTATAATTTTTATGGAGATTTTACACAATTTTTTTTTGTTCCGTTTTCCACCTTCTCTCTAAAAGGCACGTTTTTTCGCAGGTATAATTATTATCTGCACTGCCTGTACTGCGCACTATTTCATTGTTGCTGCTCATTTTACATATTGTAATTGTAACAATGGGACGGGCCCCTATGAAGTTCAGTTCACTGTCGAAGAAAATAAAAATTCAATTGAATGGTTTATAGTAAAGTGGATATAAGCGGCAGGTGTGTCTCTTTTGAGATGTCTAGTCATCTAGTCTAAAGTGAAGTTTTTAAAGACCCACTGGCTACAGAAATGTAAGTCGCTGTGAAAAATGTGAAAGAGGAAAAAAAACTGTGTTGAAGAAAACACATTAACAATTCATACTTTCATTACAAATGTGTTGAATTTTTTAGCATAATAGATTCTCTTGCTGTGCACTGTGCACTACCCTGTGCATAGGTATTTCGCTTCATATGGATTCTCTCTAGTGAACTATGTTTCAGCTTTAAAACCATTTCAATTTTGACCCGTTTGACCCTGACCTTTTGAAATAAGCAGTGATGGTGGTATGGTGGGTGATGCTATTAAATAAATTTGTTGGATTGCATGGAAAGGTGACATGAGTTTGGCAATTCTATGAATATTTTGAAAGGAGTGCTTTGATACTTTCCTTCTTTCTATTTTTTTTTTCATTTGCATTCGTAATAAAAAGTCTCTCTCTAGCTGGCTTGATTACAAAATTATAAATATTACATGATATGTGTGCCCTTTTGTGTTAACAGCGACAAAACAAAATTATTATTCTTCAGAGAACAAACCTCTCTGACTTTTTGAAATCGAAAAAAAAATCCTTTTGAATGTTTCTTTGCTCTGGGGACATCTCTGTAATTGTTGGGGTTTTTTAAAAGAGATTTTAACTTTCAACTTTGTATAGAGACCATAATAATGATGATGATGTGCTTTATGGGTGTGTGTGTCTTTCTTTCATTTGTTCTGTCTAAATAGCCGTTAGGTGTACTGTACTGTTTAGTTCACACTACGCTACACGGCCGGGGAGCTTTGCATGCGAGAATTGTATATCATTTTGAAATTTGAATAATAACTTGTTAGTTCTCTCTTCAGCTAATATCGTAAATATTACTAGTCAGTTATAAACAGATAGAGATTTTCTGACACTTTTAGAACTTGAATACAAAAAAGAAAGAGAAAAAAAGATGGCAATTAGCATGTTTGAAATGGGCAATGACAATGATATTTTATTGGTGAAACTGAAAAGAGAGATGCGAGTTTGTGAACATTATGTTTATGTCTGTCCACAGTGTCCACTGAAGACGTGTAATTTTTTTTACCAATATGCAATGCAGACTGCTATACACTCGTTTTTTTGTTTTTTGCTAGCTTACTTAATCATGAAACAAATCTTGATTCTTTGAAAGATTTGTGATATTTGATAAAAAAGGAATTTTGTAGCCAGTGAACTCTAGGGAATGTGGGATACATTCGCATGGTCATAATTCCAGCTAGAAGTGAAAGGATTTTTATACGACTATATCCTTTCATTTCATAAACCTCGTTTCTTCGTAGAAAACTTGCAAATTAAAATGTAGAATATAAAAAAGTAACTAATTTCGGGGTCATTTGTAAGCAAAACAGTAAAAAACGGTTCAAAAGCCTAAAATTTATGAATGTCTGCAGCTTTCAGAGAGATCTCAGGTGTTTCTGTCGCCAGTCTGGCTGTATACAACTTTCGAATTGAGTCTTATCTCCACAAAAAAATAAGGAGATTAAAGCGTGGTGACCATTACCATCATCAAAATATATTATGTTTTAAAGTCATAGCATTTTATCAAATTAATCATTTCAACTTGAACAACAATGTATTACAAAGTATTGTGTCATAATCATAATCCTCATTTCATATCTTTAAAATATTTATAAATTCAAAAAGGAACAGTAGTAACATATGTATGTAGGTTGAATATAGTGGGCAATATACCAAGAACGCCAAAAGAAAATATTTACGAATTTTAAACGTTTAGAAAATCTCATTAAATATAATTTTCACACACTCCAGTCCACACCTTAGTTTACCATCTTTTCCTCTCCTTCTCCTTCAGTTCAGTCAAGAGACGGTGACAACATTAGCAACAGGAGGGCAAAGATAAACTAAAAAAGAAGGTGATTTGATATATGCAAAAGATAAAACAGCTAAACACCACAAAACACACCAAAAAGCCAACGCACTTTATTAAAAATGTACATTTTTTCGTACACATCCAACCAAATAAAACATACAAATTAACATAAAGATTTCTTTCCCCCTATTCATTTGTAAGATTTGTTGTGACAATTCACTTGCACCACCACACATTCGAAAACAGTGAGCACTGCTCCGTACAGTGCATATTTTTTCTCCCCTATTCATTCATCCAACATTGAAAATTATAAAAGCCCATTCCGCATCCCAAGAATAACCAAAATGAATACTTGTACTTCTTCAGCTTTTGCATTTCTTCTTGTTGTCATAAAAAAAATGCATACCTACATGGATGATGATGATGGTATTTTTTTCCACAACATTCCCTCTTCCTTTTACATTACACAGATATTCAATCCAAACAAATATTATCTTTAGTTTTTTTCATCTGACAAGATTTCTGTGTAAACACTTGGTTTGGTAGAAAGACGCCCCTTTACACACAAATAGCCAAGAAAACTGTGTTGTTGTGACTCTGTCACATTCACATTACGACTTTGTTTTTCAAAACGTTCTTATATTTTTACAGCCATCATCATCCCCCTCCTTCCTTCCTTCAAAATCAAAGTAATCCTTTTATATGTAAACTGTAGTGTAACAAGTAGAAGAACAAAGTAATTAAAAACAGGGATATTTTTTCCCTATGTGCTTTATGGCTTTTCTCAGTAAATTTTCATTTTGAAAAAACGTTGCGACCACAGAAAATAGTGTGTAATAGTTTTGTATGTTGATTTTATGGAGTGCCTTATGAAAGAAACGTTTGGTATTTATAATTTTACTGCTCTGTTCTTCTGAGAAAGGGAAAAAATAGCAAGGTAAAAAGGCTGGAGATTTTTAAGAGATTGTGACAAAGAAAAGGAGGTAAAAGGTGACGTTGAACCTGTGACCCTGAAACTGAAGAAAAAGTAAGAGTCACAGAGTCAGAGTCACGGAACAATGTCTGGAACTGTCTGACTGAATGACTAACGAAAAGTTTGTGTGCTTAACCGAAAGCAATTTATGAAAAGTGACAAGAAATTATTCAAATGTGGCTTTAAAAATCTGATATGATCATATGCGCATACTTTTTAAAGGGTATGTATGTCCTGAGTAGAGAAATAAGAAAGGTAAGATGAAGAAATGAAGAGATTAGACAAATAAGTCTTAAAAAGATATGGTGGTGATGTGATGACTGACGCGAATAACGATCGTATCGTATCATATCGTCACACCACACCATATGCCTGTCGTGGCATATGTAAAACAATTACATATTTTGCCATATCATCTTCATCGATCTCCACCACCACCACCTTCACTTTTACTCCCACAAGAGATTTTTAAGGAGCTTTCCTTTTCAATTAAATTTTGCACACCTTTCCATTTTAAAAGATACTTGAAAACTTTATTTGATTTGTCTTTGCCATTTTTTTCGCTATCGTTTTCTAGAAATCTTACACCCATGTGCATTGGCGTGATATAATGTTGTATGCGCTTAACAAGTATTTAATATGCAAAAAAATCTTACAAGATTGAAAATAAAACTGTTTTTTAAAAGTTTAAGTAAAAGTAAGTACAGTAGACAATAAGGATTAGTGAAGAAAAGTAATTCATGCAAAAAAATTGTGATGTGTGTGGTGTCTTGAGCTGTCGTCCTCGTCAACGATTTTTTTTATTTTGGCTTGGTGTCTAGTCTACATGCCTGCCTACCTGCAAAAATAAAAATTTCGCCGATGGTCATAATTTTCATCGTGATTACATGTATTTGAATTTACATGTACCAAAAGTGTGAATGTATGAAAAAAGAAGAAGATGAATATAATGATAAATTAGTGTGGCTAATGAGATGATGTGATCCTTGTGTGCAAGCATGATTTTTTGTGATTGAATGAGAAACTTCTCAATTACATGCTATGTAAGATGAAAGATGCAATGCAATTTACGCCATTCACTATTCACACAAATGGAAATGCACCTTGTAAAATAAAGTTAGAAGTGAAGGCGTTATCTTAAAATTAAACACTTTTTTTATAGTGTGTAATATTCAAACAGAGCGTGAAAAATAGAAAAAAATAGCGGTGATTAGGATAACTTTTTGAAGATTTAATAATATGGGATAAAAATGCATTTCATTGTATTGCATTGTCAGCTTAATTTTAGAATTTTGGGTGACGGTGGTGGTGGTCGTGCATATATATGTTGGCGTAACATAAATTGTAAGAATAATCTTAAAGAAATAATTGCAATAGCCAAATGAAATGAATAGAATGAAAATAAGTATAAAAAATACAAATAGAAAAATGCCATGTGCTATGTTCTTGATTGAGTT
>JAQFZG010005256.1:0-10616 GCA_034695465.1 Entomobrya nicoleti
CGCTAGGTGCTGTCCGCCAAGTTATGTTTTGCTGTCCGCCAACTTTTGTCCTGCTGTCCGTTAACTACCACATGCCAGGTGAAGTCATGTAATGTCTTGCTTCATCCTACTTGTCATGCTTTCTACTAGTTTCCAGGATTGATTCCATTGTCAGCATGTTCATATTTATCGTAAATTGGTTGAATGTAGTATTTTACTTTACTCCTCCTCACTAGCAAAAACTGGGAATGCCAAGCGCCATATGGTAGACCAGTATACTCGTTTATTATGACCTGAAGAATATTCCAGTTTTTATCTACTTAATATTTTGGACTGGCCTAACCCCATCAATTAAGTATAATATATAAAAACTGTAGTGTAACACATTTTCAATTTATTTGTTCGTTTAAACAATTGCCTAACTTTATGGGTTTTACCACAGTTAAACTATTTCCCATTTGAAAGAAACCACTGACGTAACCGTTTGCCTTTCTAACACTCTAACAGATGTGTACATCCTGAAAACATTATGTACTGATTTCATTGATTCATTTTACTGATACGAAATATTTCCGTTATGAAGTGGCATTGTGAGAATATGCCTGGTTAATTGATATCGGTATGGCATAAATTTTACCTTTTTGGCTTGCATTGTTTAATGGTTATTACATATTTACTGCTGCTGTTCTACTTTGTAGTTTTGTTTACTTAATTGTAGTAGTGCTTTAGTTTAAAAAAAATATAATTTATGTTCTATTTTTCCATTTGATTCAAATTACTAAAACAAACTAATTTTTTTAAGAATTATTGTTCAATAGGTTGTTACTGCTCATCAATAGTAGATATTCACTCACTGTATTAAATTCATTCCATCTATTCTATGTGATTGTATGATTGTATATGTAATTAATTTGTCTCTTATCATTAAAACTAAGCTTCCATTGTATTGCAATTGTAAGAAATGCAGGCTTGAGTGCCAAATAAGTTTGGGTTAGGTTTGGAAACCTGAAATTGAATTTACTTTATATTTTTGTATTTTTATTACTTTTAAGTTTTATATTGCATGATACATATTGATGATATTACGTATATGTTTGCTTGACTTTACATACAAAAAAATGCCATTTACGTTTTCATGTCATAATTGTGGATACAAGATACCAAAAAATGAAGCCACAGTTTTGCGTAAGAAAAATAGGAAGTCCGCAATATTATAACACTTTATTAAATGTACACCGAAAATTTGAAGTCCTCAAATCTACTACTGAATACTACTGTGTAAGTACTGATTTCATTAAATTATTAATAGGAAGGATTCCCGTTGGGGAATTGACAGAAAATGTGTGGTCAGGTCACTCGGTATCGGTACATGTCATATAGTGTACCTTTTTTGGCTAGCGTTGTTTAAAAGTTATCACTGATATACCACTCACCTGTTCAACTTAGTAGTCTTGTTCACTTAGTTAGTAGAACTTCAGTTTAAAAATTATATAATTTATGATCTATTTTTTTAAACAATTGTGATTGTGATATATTCTGTGTAATAAAATGTAATCTTTAATATCCCGAGTTGCAAATGAAAAAATAAAAACAATTCCATCTCTACATTTTTCCTTTCACTGATTTATTCATATATGCATAAGTTTCACCAAACCAATGAATATTTAAAAAGTTACGCGATAATTTGTTACAAAATTGTTGTTCAATCAGTCTGGCAGGTTAAAGACAGATAATGTGGTACTTACATACGTACATATTTGCATGGTTTGGTGGTCCATTTTTTACAAGTTCATTTTTTTTATCTTGGCATTTTTTCTATAGAAGAAATCAAAGAATTCGTCCCAAATTTGCCGATACTTATATATATTTGGATTCCAAAATGGCATCATAAGTAGAGAAACATTAGGAATGAATCTGGATCAAAAAATATAACCTGTGGTTTATTTTGAAGCATTTATGCATAAAATAATAAATAATCAAATCTTTTATCAACAATTATGGCATCCTTTAAGTTTTCCTTTTGGAATGTGATGCTTTAGGATAATGTCTCGCATCGGGAGTCCAAGAGTTGTTTCCCTAGGACAGGATATGATTGATTAGTACGCGCAGCCATGTAACGTAACAAAACCAAATTTTGACATAACCATGTAAAAGCCACTGCATTAAATTTCATCGGTGTCGCTTATCAAAACAAAATCTTTGATACATGCATAGACCACACGACTATATGACACAAACTTAAAAAAATATCATTGTCAAGCCTAAAATGACAACTGGGACTACATCAAATTGTGATTTCTGCATAACAGCCTTTTCTGATATCCATACAAGCTGGCAGTGCAAAAAATCCGGAAATTAGTTACAAATCCAGACATCCATCGTCACATGCTCCAAAAATTGATTTTAAAAGAATATTTTCCCCTTAAATATAACACTCCATTGAGCAGTTTTTCACATTATTGTAAAGCAAAGCCGACGGACAACTAAATCAAGGATCTACTTCGAATGAGTGAGTTGATGCCTTGAAATAAATTAAGAGGCTGCGAACCCTTACAGCACAAAAGTTCATCAAAGAATCCCCAAAACCAAATGTAAGTTATTCTTTTAGTTAAAATGCCAATGGAGGACTTACCATGTTAGGTAAGCACTAGGCTAGATGAATTTACCTGCTGTAATTGCGATCATAACGACGTAGCTGAAACAATGCGACTTATAATGTCGCTAGCGATGGCCATTGTTGTTGCTAATGAAAAGAGCTCTCGAACGATGTCACATGCCATATTATGCTTGAAGTTTCAAACTTTGGCCCCAATTTCCAACTCAATTTCCAAAGTCCGACACGATGGTGGTTGTTCAGAAACCAGTTATATATTTTTCTTGGTCTAGAGTTAGAGGTGTTGATAATCTAGAAATGAACTTTTAAATGGAGAACTTAGAGCGGAAGCACCAATCAAGCAGCAACAGTCGACAGTCCCAAACAGACATGCTCTACCGTTCCCCCATTTTCTTAATTCTAAAACCATTTTTCTTCATCTTCTTGTTCAAACGTCTTCCCCTCTATCCGTTCCTCTTTAGTCGACAATTTGAGCTCCACCGTTCTTTTCTTTCTCCTACTTTCCATGATTGCTTCCATTGTCAACATGCTCATATTCATCGTAAATCGATCGTAAATTCATTGTAATGCCATACCCATGATTTATATTATGACCATGAGAATGTACACGGAACCACAAAAAAAACGCCGTTTTCATTTTCCTGCCGTAATTGTAAAAATGACGTTTGGAAACGATTAGACCATAATCTTTTCGTAAGGAAAAATAGGAACTCCGCAATTTCTTTGAAGAAACACATTTAAATGGGAGCTCTTCTAAGTTAGGGCAGTTGTATATTGATATTGATTGAATGAGAAAGTATTGGTCAGTCAGAGGAATTACTTTATGGAAAGAATTAAAGTACTTGTTCTATCCAGTATCCATCCAATCCAAAGGACTATCTGAACTAAGCTTCTATAATCAACCAGTTAAGCTAAGGAGGGGCATTATGAGAATCTGCGGGGTCCCTCTGCATGTTTTGTTATAGGCGATGGCAATGTTACTTTTCTTGGAGACCATTCCACTCTTATCAAAAATCATTCCAATTTAAAATAAACTCATTGTTTGGTTTACTTTATGCCAAACATTGGTATAATTACGAGGAATGTATTTAAAAAAAATTGACATTCTATTGAAAACTTTCGTTTGGGTTTAAACAGACTTTTTTAAGAACGGGAACTTGCTAATCTGATCTGCAATGAGGGGGCTCATAAACAGAAATAAAATGGAAGAGGCTGCCAATCTATTACAATGATTTCATACAAGCATAACTAAACCCCAGTGACAATTGTTCAGTTAAGATGTAGAAAACTTAATTAATAATACAAAGTAATTGCAAACCTTCACAAGAATATCCTCGCCCCATCCTCCATCCTCCCATTCTTTTAGGCTGAATATTTCTGGGTCATCTGACTTATAAAGGAAGCTAGCTATCTCTTCAAAAGTTGAAAATGGTGTTCTGGAAGGCCAGATGAGTTTTGATCTTGCTTTCTCCTACTTTCCATGATTGTTTCCATTCTCTACATGCTCATATTCATAGTAAATCGGTTGAATGAAGTTTTTCTTTCTTGTATTGAAGTACAAGTATATGTTTATTCAAGCATGCTTCTGAGAATGATTATCCAATTTATATGTTAATTAATCAGTTTAACCATTAAAAACCGTGAGTAAAATTAAATTAAAATTCATAAAAAATATTTATCTTTAAAGTTTTTTTTATACAATTTTTTGATTAAAAAAAAATATGATACTCTTTAGAATTATAATATTTTCTCACTGACCACCTTTTCCCAACTTTATGTGAATATTTAGCTAAAAGTGTGCACTAATTAACTTTTCAATTAACATTAACACACAGCTCCCTTCCCCACAAATTATTATAAACAAGAAAGCCGACTAGCACCCCAATTAACAAATTGACAAGCACCAAAAATCCAAAGTCCGCCTCGGTATACTTATGTTGATAATAATAGGTAGGCTTCCCCTCCCCCGCACCGCTCAACTTTACCATACTCCCCCATCCTCCCCAACCCCATTTAAACTCCCATCCATCTTGCTCCCTCACCAAATTCTTTACTTCCGGTCCAGATAAGCCCAGTAAAGTAGCCAAGTCCTTTGCCGAAATTGCCCCGTACTCCGTGCGCAGAAGATCGATCTTTACTTTCCGAAAGTCTCCTAAAATAATTAAATTGATTGAATTAAATTAATTATTTTAAATATTAATTAACAATTAAATATATTTTTTTCAGTTTTTACCTTTTAATTTGAGAATAACCGGGCTTATCAACGAAGTCCACTGATAAACACCACAAGCTTGATAAAATCCGGTCGTATCCTTCTCCATAATTCGGCTGCCAATGGTCCAAACGGCGAGGAACTCGGGGTGACCATCCCTCATGGCTTTGGGGACACGGTTCAATAATTTGAGTGCCTTGGTCGGGTCAGCACGAAGAAAATAAAAGGCTAGTAACCAAGTGTAGCCATCCATCCCAAAGGCATCCGGTCCATTCTCCTGCTCAACTTGTTCCATTTTGGTGATAAGGGCCAGGAACTCCGCTAAGTCATCTGTATAAACTCTGTCCGACATCCTGTAAAAAATAGATAATTAAGTATGCAATTAATTATCCTTAGTTTTTATTTATGCAGATTAATTGCCTTTCTATTTTTTTTTAAATTCACTCACTTGGTTTGGTTCAAAAATAAACAGCTGATCTTGGTAAAGGTCAGGCCAGGTCACAGGTAGGCGGACGATGATAACTGTAAAAAATGATTAACAAATTATATTTAGTAATTTACCTATAAATATAAATATAAACTTTAAAATAATTAGTTAATTGGGGTTTTACCAAAAAAAAATGTTGATCGTCTTTTCTCCAAAATGAACAAAACAAAACCGGCAGAATAAATCTGCTGAGCTGAACAAAGCTGATTTTGAAATGAAATTTTTAGCGCGCTTCCATTGCCATCTTTCTTTTGGGCTGGGCGTCTCCATGGCTGGAGTTTCCGGTTCCCGCAAAAAATGAAGGGCCGGCTGGCTCCGTGGCTGGAGTCAGCGGTCGATTCCATAAATTTACTCAAGACGATGTCCGATAGGTATGTTGGGATTAGCACCCAAATGTAGAGAAAAGCGAGTGGGGGAAACCATGCAAAAGGAGAAAGATCCGATTATGCCAGGTTGGAAGAGGGAGGGCTACCAGTACATATAACCCAATGAATCACTACTGCATCCATTAATGAACTACAAGAACCGACTACTCCGCAACAGTGACTAATCACCAGACCATCAATTAAAACCAAATCGCCAGGTTTAGCTGACATTCCATTGATCATTTTTTGGTATCATTGTAGACCTCATTTCTAGGCAGCTTTTCTGTTTATCTGTTCAGAAACTAGCAAGTGTATAAATTGAAATATAATAGGAGAGGTTGCGAATCTTTACAAAGATAACCCCACCCTGACCTTGGTGGTTGACCTTCTGTTTTCATCCCGAATTCTGTTCTCAATCTAAAGATGATGACATCTGGTGGATGAAACTGGTAAGGTTGATACAGATTACAATTTCCATGGTCCCTCCCACGCACGCCCTCTTGGCTCATGCCATGTCCAGTCTATTTCCAAAGTTTTCGTTGGAAGGGTGGAAGGTTGTTGAAAAACTAGTTATAAATTACTGTACGAACTATACGAAGACCCAGGTAGGTCGATGGAGGGGATGAGCTCTTCAAGACAATCCATGTTTCTAAACAACGAAAACGAACTGCATTTCTTAAGCTATATAAACTTGATTTGCAACAGTGGACATTCCTAAAATAGACATGCTCTACCTTTTCTAATTTCTCAATTCTACAGTTTCCCATTTTGTGGCTAACGTTTTTTGAAACTTGCTACTGCTACACTTCAGTGTTTCGTTTACCTAGTTGTAGTACAGCTTTTAGTTAAATAATAATTTATGTTCTACTTTTGCATTCATAACATTGAAGCAAATTAGTTTACCATCAAATATATTTCCACTGCTTGTTAATGTCATCCTTATTAGATACATGAATCATTGTATAATATTCATACTATCTATTCTATGTAATTTTTTGATTGTCTATTGATGTCTGTTTATTTTGTTGTCATGATGAAAACTGGCTTTCATTGAATTGCAAATATAAGA
Organism: Entomobrya nicoleti; assembly: GCA_034695465.1. NCBI lineage: Eukaryota > Metazoa > Arthropoda > Collembola > Entomobryomorpha > Entomobryidae > Entomobrya > Entomobrya nicoleti. The sequence continues at coordinate 6,727 of JAQFZG010005256.1, forward strand.
AACATGAGTGCCTACAAGCTTGGGGTCTGAAGTTGAATTTATTTCATATTTTGATATTTTTATAACTTAAGTTTACGTTCTATATTGCATGATGCAATTTGAAAATAATAATTAACATTAACATTTTAAACATAGGTTTTATACAATGATAGTTAGAATTTAATAAGTATTTTTACTGGAAACTCCAGCCACGGAACACGGCAATGGGGGCAGCGGAAACGGAAACTCCAGCCATGGAACCCGGAAATGGGGGCAGCGTAAACTGAAGCAAGCAAGGTGAGAACTATTAGAGTAGAAATTCAATATTAAGCGATTGAACTATCAGATTAAAAAAATATTTGCAATGCCTCATACAAATCAAATCAATAAATTTAAAACAATTTTTACTTACCGTTAGGCCAGCATGCTCCTTGGGATTTTCCTTTTCCGGAGTCCTCCGCCACCAGTCTTCCAGTTTCCTGAGAAATGATGACTGGATTGTTTCTCTTCGGCAGAAGTATCCAATTTTAAGGGCTAGGTGGCTCCGACACTGGAGTTATGCAACAACTGAGCTGAGCGACAGAGTGTTTGGTCAGACCGAGTGGACTTGACTTTGGGCGGACAGGGTGCCTAACCTTCCACCTAATGGCGCAGCATTCTGAAGCCCAAATTCTCAAAAGGATTGGTGTATTAATTATTTCGGTGGATTTCGTTAATTATTAAGAACTTTTGTTTGTTGTTTATGATCTTATTTATGATAATTACGTGCAATACTAATACCTTGATCTTTAGAATATGAATGTGGAGAATGCCGGATAAGGAAGATCTCGACCTCATCATGTAGTGACCCAACCCAGTCCTAGTCCTAGAAGAGCAGTTCAACCAAGTGATCTAAAAACTGAACCTGAACAACCGAATGAATGGGAGATGAGTCATAACCTAAGGAAATTTAGATTTGAAAACCATCTACTTGGAAAAGCATCTTACTCTGGTGATCTGAAGATCGATAATGGAATAAGTCAATCCAGTAGTGACCATTGGTGCGTTAATCCGAAAATTGATCGACCCGTCCAGGCAAAGCAGTACCTCAGATCGCCCTCAAGTACTTCATCGACAGAGCGGGGGTTATTGTAGATGGACCAATTGTTGTATTTGAGTTAGTAAAATATTTTAAAGCTTTTTTCCAATCTTCTCCACAATAATTGACAAAATGGCATTATTGGTTGAAATTGTATAGATACGGAGATCAAATTGATTTTGATTGGGAAGGAAGCGTCTTACCGGTTTTGGATGCAAATGTATTAAGGTTGTGGTATTAAGTATTGCTTCCATGTCGAGAGAATCAATTAAGTTAATCAAATCGTTTCGTTCCTTTTATTATATTCCATCCCACTTACCGCACTAGAGAATAACGGCGAAGATATGTCGAGCTCCACCCTACTTTGTTTTCTCCAATGTTCCATGTTGTACTTGTACTCCAAAGTACTTGGAATGCCATGCCCATGATTTATATGTAAGACCATGACTCGTTCATGAGATTGTTCATGGGACCGCAAAGCTAAAGAGCTTCACCTTTCCCCACCACAGAAAACGCCGTTTACGTTTTCCTGCCGAAATTACAAATTTAAAGTAGGTGGCAGATTTGTAAACTTTGATCTTTTCGTAAGAAAAAATAGAAAGTTAGCAAGTTATTTAAAGAAACGCAATTAAGGGGGATGCTTAAGATGAAAGTGTAGAAAAGGTTTGGGGATACAAGCTTATAACTGTTTGTGTACATACGCGAACTTGCAATTAATTTGTTCGTTTAAATAATTGCCTAATTCATAATTACAGCTAAAAACTATTTCTCATATTTAAACGGAAATATTTAAACATTGTATTCGTTAGATCAGGGTCAAGGTTCAAAGTAAATAATGTGAAATGTAATTACGTCGATTAAGGCCACAGATGTTTGCCTCGGACGATGATAATAAATTTAGTTTTTCGACCTGGAATGAGATAGATGAACTTTGATTTGTATTTGAAATATGAAACCGAATTAAAGACGGACGATCATACCGAGTAATACCATTTTATTGGACATTGCTAGAACATTCTGCATATATTCTGATTCTCTTTGTAGCCCATTCATCAGTGCAGTGGTCCCTTGTATCATTTTGTGGCCCAGTAAAAGCGGAGGTGGTATATCTAGAAATTCCTGGAACAGATCATGTTCGTCATCATCATGGAAAAAGTTTCGATTAAGTCAAAGCTCGGCAATGGCAATGGTAGGGGTCTTATCAGGCGTTTAAATGATGCTAATGTACGGCGAGTATATTCAGTTCCCGTTTATGGGCAGACAAAGAACAGAAGAATGCATTTTGAAGCTTCCGTTTCCCCGTACAAGGGGCCGGGTGGCTCGGTGGCAGGAATTTCCGCTTCCTCCAAGTGGTTGTGGGAGACTCCGTGGCTGGAGTTTTCGTTTCCAGCACAAAACCAGAAATACTCCGCGACTGGAGTTTCCGGTTTCATGAAAAGATAAAGCCACTGCGCTGACTACACTGTATTTAGAATTCGATTTGCTTCAAGAACGTGGACTGGATGCTCCACTGTTGCTGGAGCTCCTGACTCTCGAAAGAGGGGGAAGATTGATACGATACCTTGTATGGGCCAACCTAACTGTTGTAGTGAACTCCTCTATGACAAGCCGGAGACTCCTCTAAAAGATGTTTCTATTCTTAGTCTCTGTAAATTTGATCTGCAATAGTCGACAGTCGTAAAAGTTAATCAAATATTTTCGTTGCTTTTTCGGCAAGCTGGCTCGTGGCTGGAGTTTCAGTTTTCTACTAGGGGCCAACTGGTTCGGTGGCTGGACTTCGGCCGTTTCTCGTCTTAAAAGGCTAAAATAGATATGTTCCACCTTTCCCCATTTTCTTTATTCTAAATTCCCTTTTCCTCGTCTTATTTTTGAAGTATCTTTCCCTTTCTGTCTTTTCCTCTTCAGTTAATTGACTTCATTGTCGTTAATTTCAGTTTTATATGCATTGGGCTTGGGAATGGCTGCGGATTGGACCATACCAGTTGGGGATTTGGACCCCTTTTATGATATCCCACTCCACAAATGGCGCTAACGCATGGAATGACGGCGAAGGCTTGCCGAGCTCCACCTACTTTGCTTCCTTTGAGTTTCCAGGATTGCTTCCATTGCCAACTTCATGTTCGCCGTAAATCGGTTGAATGTAGTATTTCTCCTCACGTCCTCTGCAAGAACTGGGAATGATCATGAGATTGTCCATCGGACCGCAAAGCTGAAGCTAACTTGACCTGTCTACGCCAAAAATTAAAATAAAACAAATAAATGAAATCAGCAAAATAATTGGTTCAACTCAGGTACCTACTATATTTTAATGATTTCTTAAACTTACCAATTTATCATTAAAATATGTCTTAATAGCGTAATGTTTGGGATCCCAAAAGAAAAGCGATATTGGGTTCCTCAGTAGTAGGTTTTCTTTTCCTGAAAAATCTGGGCTGAATAGTTTCTGGAGTTTCCATTTCCTCCTTCGGTTCTGGGTGGCTCCGTGGTGGGAGTTTCCACTTCTTCTTTCGGGGCTAGGTTGCTCTATGGATGGAGTTTCCATTTCCCCCACCATTAGGGAGCAGGTGGTTCCGTGGCTGGAGAAGAAGTTTCGGGAGACTCCGCAGCTGGAGTTTTCGTTTCCACGTTAGAAAGAGAGGTTCCGGGAGACTCCGCAGCTGGAGTTCCCGTTTCCACGTTGGAAAGAGAGGTTCCGGGAGACTCCGCAGCTGGAGCTTGCGTTTCCACGTTGGAAAGAGAGGTTCCGGGAGACTTCCCAGCTGGAGCTTGCGTTTCCACGTTGGAAAGAGAGGTTCCGGGAGACTCCGCAGCTGGAGCTTGCGTTTCCACGTTG
>JAQFZG010005257.1:0-10616 GCA_034695465.1 Entomobrya nicoleti
GTGGTAGAGGGGTGTTATCCGGATCATGAGAATGAGTGCGGTGGTGATGTGCAAAATATTGAGGAGACCACCAAGTTAACAGCCACGAGCACCACCCACACAAGCCGATTAATTAATTGTAAGTCAATTGTGGTGATCAAGTCGGAAACAATTAAATTATAATTAGAGAGACGTCAGCTTGTCAGGAATGTGGTGTTCTTTTGATGAGATGAGTGAGGCAGACAAGTTGTTTCTATGCTCAGCTGTGAGCTGATTGCACTGAGGAGATAACTACTCCCAAAGGAATGTTCCGGAGGAACTGGAGTGGTTGTTCACGGACACCTACAACAAAAATAAAAACAAAAAATAAATAAATTTAAAAGAACTTAAATTAAAAATTAAAAGAAAACTAATTAAACTTTAACTAATATTTAGTTAGTTAATTATTATTTAACACTTTTCACAAGATTTCCCGAAAAGAAAGACAATTATTATACTAACAACAGCAATATAGTCTACTGACCTGTTGAAGAGAAACGTTTTGGATTTTTTTAAATAAAAATTCTACCGCGCTTTTGAATTTTGATGATGGAGATTAGTGAGAACTGTGAATGTATGTATTTTAAAATACATTACATTTTCAATCATGAAAATGATCAAGGAATTTAAATATAGTTAATTATTTTTAAAAATTGGACACTCTTAAAAATTATAATACTTTCTCACAAACCACCTTCTTTACACTTTTTACCTGAATACGCATTTAACTAAATAAATACCTTTTTTTTAAGTAGCACTAATTAATTGTTCCAGCAAACCAATTTTCGTCGCCATCACGTATTCTCTCAAATCAAAATACTGTCAGTTAAACTAATCGCTGTAGTGTTAACAATTACTTATAATAATGCACTATGTAACAAGTAACTAGAGAAGTAATTAAATATTTCAACTGTTTGTTGCTATTAAATAATAATAAGATAGCCAGAGAAACACAACACAAAGTTATCATCCACAGCAGCACACATGAATTCATAACAAATCACAAAGCAGCTGTCAATCTGCACAAGCACCAAATTAATAAAATATAAAAATTTAAATACAATTAAGTAACAAATAATTACAAAAATTAAATACAATTAAGTAAAAAACTAAATCAAAAAATAAACTAAATAAAAAACAAATGAATACAATTAACTAACTTAAAAATTTCAAGAAAGTTAACTGAATGAAAAATAAAAACAGTGGAACACGCGTGGAAGGGGATATATGTGGTTGAGATACTGTAAGGAATGTGATGGAGGGTGCTTCCTCCTTTAAGGGATGTATCACTGTCGAGTTGTCTGTTACCCAGTGTGAATGGGCGCTTTTCAACTTCACTAATGCCATCCAACTCATCATCGAGTTTGACGAGAATGTTGTCGTTCTTAGCTTCAATTGGAGTTCACAAGGGAGAACAGGTGACCGCTTAGCATGTGTCGCCAATGGATCGGATCGGAGTTATCTTCTGTAAAAGACATATACTGTACCGGCTTTGCGTAAACCATATCGTTATTCGCATACGGCAATCCAGAAATGTTTCGATAAAAGTTTATAAGTAAAAGACAGAATTCAAATATTTAAAAAACAAAATCTACATTACCTTTTGCTGTTTCTGTAGCAATTTTTCTCAGGTTTGTCCAATTTCGACTCCCTAAATCCGGGTTACCCAGAAATGACCAAACAGTGGAAAGTAGCATGGACATTTTTAGAATACTTACTGACTGACACTGACCTTGAATCACCTACGGGATAATTGACAAATAATTGTAATCATTGTCGTTTAATCATTGCACAAAATCAAATAAATGCGTTAATATAACTGTAATTAATTTGAACTTACCTACCAATTACGGATGATATAATATAACACGTTTCTCGTAATTACTGCAAAACTTTACTGTAATTTTACTATAGTTTAGTCAACATTTAACACAGAACTCAGAAAGCAAGACACGGAAAACAATGTTATGTTATGTTTCGAGACATGTTATGTTCTCGAAATAAATAAACGCACTAATGAAATTTCCGCATTCTATAAAGACTTTAGCCCTTGAAGTAAAAATATATATTTCTTTACACTTCGTGATGTATGATGTAGACACATGTATGTCCGATGAATGTAAAATGCCAAACCTTGAACAATTGAAGTATCTATTCCTTTGATGGACAAGCAGTAATTTTCCATGGATTTTTTTACAAGCTTGTTTGTTTTACATATATGCCGATTTACTTGATACATTTGTAGCCGTTATGCATTCACCACAATATGTATTACAGATATCAAATTTTCACCCAAACTGTCACCTAAACCACTTTCTTATCCATGTTTATAACCCAATAACATTTCTTTAACTATGTATGCTGCTCGTAGCTTTATGTGGTAAGGTCTGCAGTCAACGCATACATACATTTTTACAACGATAAGATTTAATGGACGATTACAAGATTCAATGTGTAGGTGTTGGTATTGGCAGTCGAGAAAATGAACCTCTCGATACAACAATTATAAAATAATACCCAAGCCACGAAACGAGTGAGTAATAATGTTCATGTAACCAGAACTGGGCCCAGAAAACACTCATCCATATTTATTTTAGCAGAAAAGCAAACATGCTTATCAAGTGTAAGCCGGTGTGAAAATATGACGTACGTTCGAATTCTTACGTGACGCGGTGTTACCTGCGTGTCTATCCTATTTGTATCGATACTCGGTAATGTGGCGTGACTTTTATGCAGGTTTATATCAGTTTTTAATAAACTGATGAACCACTAAATCCACAACACGTTGTAGGTTCTCCAATCCAGGGTTGGCACCGAAAAGCCAACAGGCTGAAAAGGGATAAGGGGAGACTCCATGTCACTCTTGTAGGTTCTCCAATCCAGGGTTGGCACCAGAAAATCCAACAGGCTGAAAAGGGATAAGGGGAGACTCCATGTCACTCTTGTAGGTTCCCCAATCCAGGGTTGGCACCAGAAAATGCCAACAGGCTGAAAAGAGATAAGGGGAAACTCCATGTCACTCTTGTAGGTTCTCCAATCGAGGATTGGCACCAAAAATGCCAACAGGCTGCAATGGGATACCTGGAGACTCCATGTCACTCTTAGAATAAGTATGTTTTAAAGATAAACTTAAACAATAGTATAGGATTTGGGTTAGTTTTAAATGCATAAACAAATACTGAAGGGACGAGCTTCAACAGACTATTAATGAGATGAGTGTTCGTTGTGTAAGGGTTGATGGAATAGTTGAATGTGCGTTAACTTGAGATTTGCGTGAAGTTGCGTTTAAGAGAATGAAATTGGCTCAATGAAATTTGCGACTTGATTGAATGGAAAATGATACGTGAATTCTTTTCTACTTGAATGAAATAAAATACTGAGAGCAAGATCAATTGTTAATGTTTTAAAATATAGTAAAAAACGTTAGTGTCAAATATTATTGGATAATTGGCAAGAGAATGAATTACAAGTATGTTGAACAGCTTTGTACATCTGTCAACTTGGGTAAGAAAAAAATAACAGAGAAATGGACAGCTTAACAGTCTGACCAGGAAATGAATAACAGAATGGACAGCATAACTGCCTGACAACGATTGAGTCATCAAATGGTTAAAACATCGAGATTATTTATACCTTTTGAGTTCTTAAAAAATGAATGAAATAAATAGTTACATCTTAAAATATCTTACGAGAATTTAGAACAATGCACACGTGGAGTTTACAATGGTTTTAGGCCATGCTTACAATTAGAAATACTTACACTTAGAGCTACACTTAGAAGTACCTGAACCCTCAGACGATGACAATCGTCATAAAAGCATCATACAAAAATACACATAAAACATCAATACCACAAAAGTATACTACACGTACGCTACTACTCGTATACAAAGATGCCACTGCTTGCACACTGGTTTTCAGGTTGAGTGTCTGTAGTTGTGAAGGTAAAAAATCTCTTGGATTTCTTGCTATTGGCTTGCCCTCCCTTTCTATTATTTGGACCAGGATCACCTCCATCGTCATCGTCGTCGTCTGATGGTGGAGGTTGTGTTGGTACCATTTTGTTGCCCTCTGGTGCAGAATTTTTTGAAACCGGGGTTTTCCTTCTCTTGTCAGTATTCAAGCTGTCCGAACTATCATGTTCACTGTCTGGACTTTCGTGGTTACCAAAAATGCTTGATTCACTACTCTTGTTTAATACATTTTCAGAGCTTGTTTTTGACCCTGAAGAGCCTGGTCTCCGAACATCACTTGGGTGACTACCTGATGATGGGACTGGTATCTGATCGTCACTTGGGTGACTACCTGATGATGGGCCTGGTGTCTGACCATCCTGGTTTGCTTCTTGAGGTGCTGCTTTCGTGTATCTTTTTTGTTTACTTCTGTGGACTTTTAGTCTTCTTTTCCTTTCTTGCTTGCCCATGTACTTCTTTGTCTTCACATGAAATGTCTTGTTGGTACACCAATGGGTCTTTTGTCAATTCTAGCTCATGTAGTGCGTCCAGTGTAGCGTAATATCTGCAATTTTTGGCATAGGTGATTACAAAGTTACCGCTTTCATGCATGTCAGTGGCAATGTCTTTTTGAACGTGATACTCCGCGGGTCTTTCAATCAAGTTTCCCTAATTTTTTTAAAAACATATCTCATTGTTTATAAAGCTTGCTCGATATTGAAGTAGTTTTAGTTAAGTATGAAAATATACATCATTTTTGTCCGGCATAATTTGGGTCAAGAAGGTCCTTGGATGTCCTGGAAGAAATATATGTTTCACGTTTCCTTGTCTTCCTCCCTTAAGGTTCATAGTGTCAGAAATGGCGTCCAGAATTGGTACATCATGGCGGATGGAGAAAGTTGCTTTGCATGCTGGATTATTTCTGAGGGTAGTTTACACTTGTGTTTGCATAGCTTGTTTTTTTTCTTGCGACCACAAACATAGCACTTGGCTGCGATGCTGTGATGTGTTTGGAAATGTCTATTCAAATCATTTTTTCCTTGAAATCCATGCTCGAGTTTACAGATTGGACACCAGCGAAGGCTGGTTGATCCTGGAGAAATGTCTTCAATGTCACAAATGTAGTGGTCAAAGTGCATGTATTTTCTCTCCCTTGGATCTGGCGCATAGTAGTAGTGGTAGAAATCTAGGTAAACGATGAAACTCACAATAAGATGACTCTGACATTATCGTGACTTTACTAATAGTATGGCTATAATATTTTAACTTACATGCTTTAACCATATGATGAGCCTTCCCATGACTCAAATCGCATTCGTCGGGAAAACGTCGCAACAAATTGATGGTTGTATTCTCAATTGCAGTGCGCAAGTACCTTGAAGATATTATTCGGTTGAAGTTTTCATTCAATACTGCAGGTCTGCTGCGTCCGCAGCTGAATAATGCGAATAACGGTCCAAAAGAGCAAAGGCTTCTTGGTTTATAAATTCATCCAAGTCATCAAAATTTTCGATTCCGACACCAAATTCAAAATTGACATCATCTTGTACATCATTTTCTACTTGATTGGGCCGAATTGGTTGGCTACCTCCTACTCCTAAGTCTCCGACGTTTAAAAGGTCATCCAAATCATCAAAAATTTTGTCTTGTACCATCAACTTGAGCATCACTCTCTACTTGATTGGGGCGACTGCTTCCTGCTCCCTCCTGCTCCAATAATCTTGTAGGCACTAATTGTACATGTGTTCCCTAAGCGGAATGGAAGTGGGATGCATTTGCTGAATTTTCTGGGCTGCCTGTTGTTTGTCTTCTTGAAGGTGGTGTATGAGAGGATGTCGCTCCGCCGTGGTCAATTAAAATCATTGGTGGGGACGGAACAGTTCTGTATTCTGCTCCTGACACATTTCTGTCCGGACCTGTTGGTATGCTACGAAGATTTGGTGGCGACAAGTTGACATTGCTTGGATCAAGGGGTCCCAAATCATTCGGTGGTACTGATGGACGCGAAACTTGAGCTCGGTCTTGAGACTGTTGTTCCCGTACTATTGGCGGTGCTACATTCTGCTGCTGTTGTAGTTGCCGTTGTACTTGTTGTATCAGTTGTTGTCGACCTTGTTGACCTTGTTGTCGACCTTGTTGACCTTGTTGTCATCCTTGTTGACCTTGTTGTTGACGTCGTAGTTGGTACTGCTTGAGTGGTTCCATATTTCCAATATCAGGATATTCGAGTGCATTTAAGCCCATTTTCCATAACCCCATATAAGATCAAGGTTCATATATGTAGGATACATCATACGCAGTTAAAACCGATTATAATCTTTACATTGACTGGCTCCGCTGGACATGGATGTCATACCGCCGCTGCAGGAACAGTGCCAAGGTCCACACATGGAACAAGTGAACCAAAATTTAGGGTGGGTACTAACTAATTGGTAATAATTAGATTGAATAACTGGATCCGTGAATACTTAATCTTTGTTTGCTTGGAACTCGAATCCCACCAAGATTGTATGCAACATCATTATTGTCAAGGAATATCTAATTATATCACAAATGATCAACTCATATTACCCAAAAATCATGTAAGTATTATAACCATCCATTATAGACAATTTAAAGACAGTAACACGAAAAATGGAGGATTTCTGGAACAACCCGTACGTTTTAAAACATATACAGCTACCATAACCGTATAAGTTTGATTATAATGAGCCTGGTACTACAATTACTTTTATTGATAGGTGGGTTAGCCGTAATGGGCTGTTGCGAATCTCCATCCTGTACCAAAGGTAGATGAAGTATATCTTGTCCTGGGATCTTTCGATAACCATGATGGATCCAGAAGGGTTGACAAAGATTCCAGTGAAGGTCCTGTTGGGGTTGATTCCAGAGGCAAGTGGGGGCGTCAAGGTCGTCAGTCCATCCTGTAGGTGCAGTTGGTAGATGTGAAATCCGTCGGTAAAGATGAGTCGTCGTCGGTAAAGTCCGGTTTCCATCCAGGGTGAAGGCCAGTCCTTGTGGTGGTTCCATAACCCAGCCATCTTGTCCGAGTGGTTGGTGGTGCCTCTGCATCTGGGTAACGGCTTGTCCGGTTGAGTTAAATAGGATGTTGGTGGCTGGCGGCGACGAGTTCTCCGTCCGTGGTTTTGGCGACGTCCTGTGGTGCTTCCATTCCAGGTGAGGTCCATGTGGCGGTCCAGTCCAGTGACGTCGCATCATACGTCTGCAGGCGATGGTTCCACTGGTCGGCTATGATGATCCGGTTGGCAGCTTCCTGGATGGTGATGCCGGCTGGCGATGACAGACTTCCGGGTTCATCTCCGTCTCCTCCGAAAAAAGTCCTCAGATGGAATTGAAGGTCCGGTTGTTCTTGGTATACGGTGACATCATGCTCGAAGGGGTTGGTGACGTACAGCGTTCCGGTCCGGTGGTCCAGGGCGAGTCCGTAGAAGTGGGCTGGAGGTCCTTCATCCAGATCCAGGTCATCATCGTCGTCATCCATGTCATCTTGAAGCGGCGGCTCCATCTCGGCATCGAAAGTTGGCTCCCATCCGTCAGAATTAATGTGTTGGTTGGAAGTGTGTCCAACGTCCCTCAGATTCCAGATAGGTGGTGGTCCAGTTGATAGTCCGGCATCTTGGTCCTCCTGATAGCAGCATCGCTCAGCAAAGTCCAAAGTGTCCCTGGTCCTTCCCATTGGCAGCAGCAGGTTTCTGATGGTAAGGCGGCGGCAGCAGTCCTCCTCCTGATGGTGGTGGTCCTCCTCCGGCATGGGTGGTTCCCATTGGACCAAAAAGTGGGTGCTCAGTCCACAATTTTGGTCCAAGGGTTCCAAGTGGCCATCCTCTCCCGGCAGGCATCCAATGTTGATCAACACCATGGTGGTAGGCAGCTGGGCAGAACTTCCTTCAAATGGTCCAAGAGTAAGGCAGGCAGCGGTAGTCCAGTGGAGGTCTTCTCGTGTTAGAATCCAAAACGCAAGTGGTCTTTTCACTGCAAAAACAGCCCTTTATATACCCGGAGCCTGGGTCGGGAGAACTTTCAACACAGAAAGTCAAAATAGTGCATAGCATGCATATACCTTTGTTCCCTTTACTGCAAGCGGAAGGTTTTAATACACCAGCAAAGAGAAAGGGATCATTTTTCCACTCATCCGTTCAATACTATAATCCTTAATCCCTAATCCTTTTGTTGATGCCGCTTTCTCGGTGAGGTAGAAAGGGTCATGTTTGCATTCTACTTGATTCTCTGTTGCATGCATGTATGTATTCCTCTACTTTTTTCCTCCTTCCACATACTAAAAATGTTTTATATTTGAAGTATTATAAATCTTTCTCAGATCGTGTTTTCAGCTGCAAAGCGTTGAGAGCAAAAACCACTAATTCATGAAGTTGCTCAAATACAGACACAATAGTTCATTACTTATGCATTTATTTTGCTTCTCCGCTTACAGCAAGTGAGGGTATGTTTGCATCTATATTTTTCTTTACTAAAATGCTTTCTCATTAGAAATATTATATATTATCGAGTACCTGCTTTTACACACAAAAAATTATGTAACATTTCGAAATCAAAGCGATTTCTCAGTCGCTGCATAAGAAGAGTGCCAAGATTCTTTAACATAATTATAATGATACAAATATGTATTATGTGGATCAAAATATAGTCGATAATTTAATGTATAGTGATGTTGAGATTTTAAAGGAGACAACTTCATCATCAACAACTTCTGTTTCATTTTTTTTGTCTCATCATTTCAAATGGAATGGGAGAAGGACAGCAGGAAAGATCATTGTTCTTTCTTGCCATGGATTAGTCCATTTGCAGTCGCTGAAAAGTAGACCAAAGCGTTACGTCATCATCACTAAAATCATCAAAGATTTTTTATAACTTCTTTAGACTTTCACAGTTACTTGTCATGCTTACACTGCTCTTATCATGCTCATCTAATGGCATATGAACCTGTGTTGGGTATGCGAGAATCGATCAATAAGTGACTTATCATTTGAATTGATCCTTCTGCAATCCATGGCTCTCTCAGAAGATTTGCCCGTGCCAAAAAATCCTTTTACCAACAGTACTTTCGTGCTTAATCATCATTTTCTTAATTTTCTCTTCTAACTCGTTAGGAAAGTAACGGAGAGGCCATCAGCAGCCATTTAGGATAATAATCTTAAATCATAACCACAATAGACCGCATACCTTCTCAAAAATATACACAAAAGTCGATATCATTTAAAATGTCTAAGACTTGTAGGCTTAACCAAGGTTGTCGTCGTCGTCAAAATAATGAAAAAGGTACATGAATAATGCACGTCGAGATGCAAATGTTTGCACAATAATGTAGTTAAATGGTAGATTTTGTTTGCACTACAGAAGAATTAATAAAGTATGCTTACGTTAAGGATTTTTCAATGGCACTAGCGGATTCAAGAGTAGCATTTGAACTACTTGTGGCTTCTGAGATGTACATGTTGGACGATTTAAGGGTGGCAATGGAGGAAATATTCTTAAACGTAAGGCGTTTTGACGAGGAATGGTTAGGATGGAATACTGCAATTGACTTGTATTGGTGGACCAAAATTATTCCACAAACATTCGAGTTAGAAAACAAAGCCATTGAAGTCTTAATCTTGTAAGTTTGCAAGCTAAATACAGGAATCATACACAAGGATGTACAGGTTATACTCCGGAGTGATTATGACACGGTGAAAAGTATTGCACTTGGTTTTGGATTGTACAAATACGCTCAATAAGGCGTCCACAACAGCACCAACACACTAACTTAACTATTAATTTTCAGCCATTACAATCGTGGTAATGAAATCAGAAATTGTGTTGAAATTGGCATCATTTCTTACATATTATTATAAGTACACTTTACTGACACTTCTCCCATTAAGATAGATGGCTGGTTTGTTCATTCGTTCGTATTTGCTACTTGTTCATTTCGTATCGCATTACTTTCAATAGATAACATATCATATCATGAACATCATATCATAAAAAAAACACGGAAAAGCTAAAGGAATGTTGACTCATCCCAGCCTTTGTGAAGCCCAAGTTTTTTTATTTCCCATTACAATGCTTGTAGCTTTGCTGCAATGTTTATCTACACGCAAACAAAATCATGAACATGAGTGAAACTTATTTATTGGGACAAATTAAATTCATTTTCATGCATGTATGAAATGCTTACATGCATGAAATGGGCTTGGAAATGAAAAGGTTAGGAGCTTACTGGAGATATTTTTGTGGTGCCAGGCCTTGGTTGCAAAAACTACAAAGTGCCTACTATTTTACAGGGAATGTAAGGGTGCAGTGTTCCCCAAGTAATTTTGTGGACAGTATAATAAGACAAGGGTGGGAGGATTTGAATTTTACAATTTTCAACTATATATTTTCAAATGTATTTTCTGGATTAAAATGATTCATTTAAATATTTCGTTACAAATTGATCAAAATGTTTATGATTACATTTAGCAGTTACATCATACAATTAAAATATACAACAACACATTCAATCCCCCTTACGCGCTTAAGCCTTGATCTTAGAATACAACTGCTCAAGAATACTTCAGATTATTCATAAATACTATAACGTATGGAAAATTTAATCGTTCTACAAGAATGTGAAGTTCTTAG
>JAQFZG010005258.1:0-10613 GCA_034695465.1 Entomobrya nicoleti
CGCACACCCTTTCTACGCATTTTGGTAATCGTATCAACAGCAATGTTCATTGAATATGAACTGTAGTCATTCCATCCATCAAAGTGTAAGGAGACATCACTTGATAGACGATCCACAAGTAATTTAGCTAGCAAAATATTTTTAATTGGTAGTTCCGCATAGATTGATGTTTTGTTTGGACTACGAAAAATTTCCAAAAACCGTCTATCTTGCACAACGTCACGTAGGCTGCTTAATTCGGTTTCATTTCCTACAACCAATTCAACCATTGGAAACTTTCCAAAAGCAAAAAGCAACATTGTTTTAATCTCCATAGGGCTTAAATATCCTGTTGATTTAATGTCCATGTTAATTCTGCATCCACAATTTTTGGAATCTAAAAATGGAATAGCACTTTCTAAAGAGTTTTTAGTAAACTCAATGCATTCATATGTCATGGGTAACTGTATTTCCGACAGGAAAGTAATTGCGTCATTTGTACGTACAAGAACAGGAAAATCCAACATTTTCGTTTGTATACGCATATTGCTATGTGCTATATTGTGCCACCAAGCACTTGGGTTGTCTTCGTCAAAAACTACATGTCCTAAATGCAGACGTTCCCAGCCAAGAATATAAGCTATTGTACGAATACTTTTATAAAATATATTAATTTCTGTTGCAATAGAATCGCAGTAAACTGAATGTATATCGTAGTTTAATGAAGATAATAAAGAGTTTTTCCATCGCTTTCTTATAATGGAATCAAATTTTAACTTTGGAATTAATACTTTCCGAGAATAAATGTTTTTTAATATACGGCGTGCTTGGTCAACATTGTACACTATTTCGTTGACGCCTTCCTCAACGTCGATTTCAATTAATATTTTATCAAAAGTGTCACAAAACGATCCAGCTTGCTCTATTATATTTGCCAATATTGCATTTCCACTATGAAGAGAAGTGGGAGAAAGCTTTATATAACAACATATTTCAATGTTTTTATTTATAAGGAGGTCAAAAGTGGTTCGCCATTTTTGAATAGACGCACTGCCGGAAATCTTGAAATATATTTCCCGAAGATTAAGAACACTACTTTTTGTTAAGGTGTTAAGAATAGCATAAAAGTTTTCATTGCTGGTTTCGTTGTATTCTAAGGTCATACTTATATTTGGATGATGAATTACATTTGAACTATCCGTCAAATCCTGAAGACAATTTGCTAATAATGCTTCATGTACCGCAACAGCAGACTTAAGATTCTTAAGAAGGATACCATTAACCGCTGACAAAGCAGATAATATAACAAATTTATTGGTGCAACCCATTTGTTTGCTGTTGTAGATTTCTCTATCCATCTGTAGTTCTGGGATAATGTGTTTGGTATTCAGATCAAATTTGAAACTTGGAGGATATTTTTCAAGAATAAATATTTCATTTCCCTTATTTTCCTTAATCCAAGAGCTTACAAATTCAGTCACCACAGCCCAAAACCGAAACAATGTTCCACTTTCGAATATTTTGGAATCTCGAACTAGCAATCGAATGTATATTTTGCAATGAGGGTTTATGATACGAACTAATTCCCGGTGATTAAGCAAATACTTTTCCAAACCAGTTTCTTTAAAATCGCAAAATAACATAACATATTCGAAAGGAGAAAACTCCAACTTGAGAACTGTAAAATCAACAAGCTTAAAAACATCGATGTTTTCTTTATCTGTCCAACATTCCAACAACTCCATGTCATATTCTAGTGCAACGTTCTGAATTGTGCTCTCTCCGGTAGATTTTTTAGATTTAAAATCAGTAAGGAGATTCACTACATAAGTCTTCTTAGGACACTCAAAACGCCAGTTGGGAGGTTTATCCGGCACTAAAATTAATGCGTGGTCTAAATTGGAGTAGTCGCTCAGTGTGCTAGTACAATCAGTCATGTCTTTTTGAGATATTTGAATTTGCTTCGCGAGCGAAAATTGTGTCATTGGAAATCTTAACAAAAATGAAAACATATATTGTTATTTCCATTAAATCATGGAGATTTAAAACTATTTTTACTCACATTATTGATAAAGAGATGTTTCCATAGTATATCCAACAGTCAAAATCTTTCAGTTGATTGCCAGGCATTTTCAGGCAAGTGCATCTGAAGAGAATACTACCATTCATCTGCATGTAGGCTGATGTGGTTTTGTGTTTCCAATTGAGTTCTCTTTCGTTTCTCATTAAACTAGTTACGTCTGAAACGATTCGGTTAAAAGTCTTCGTTCCAGTAACACTTTCTATTTCATAAACATCAAGAGATGCATTTAGTAAATTCGCGTTTATCAGAGCTTTTACATTGGAAAAAATTGATATCACCCAAAGTAAGGTTGATATAAACTTAAGCCTTTGACGTTCTTGCGTTCTTAATTGATTCATTGCTCTATAATTTAAACAAAACTTGATTATTTAAAATAACGGAGTTGAAGTAGCAGTTAGAATTGTAAAGCATATGCTATGCAATTAAACTACTTCTTTTAAATTAAGATATCTGAAATACATTTTACCGTAAACTGAAACTAGTTAAAATTCAAAATCCTACTAAATCAACAATAAGTAATAAATTTACGTGCGAATGATTTTATCTGAAAGAGACCACACAAGTCGTGATTGTGGTTTTATTAGAAGCGAAGGATATATTCGTACTAAAACATTATAATAATACGTAAGCAAACCTATGCTAGCGATTGATGACGAGATATAAATCCAATAAATTAGAGTAGAAATTCATGCATTATTATTTTGTACAGGAAACGATTTCCAAAAAAACAGCAATGTTTGCACATACAACATGTTTACTAGCAAATTCCGGGAAGTGGTGCCAAAACCAACTGGCAGTGGTATTTTTAATTTTCAGTTAGTTATGACAAGTGTGATTTAAAATTACCACATCTAATTTTTGTAATTATGCATTTGTATTTGGACGTAATCAGTGTCTAGAAACACCACACACTTGAGGCATTTCTCGGCAAAAGATAAAAATTAAGGTTTACTAAGTAATTTGTAGGTTTTCCTTTCCATTTGACTAGAGGGATTAAATGTTATTTAGGTCAGTAACATTTTATAATTTTTATTGTTTAAAAACGTATTTATTTTGATGCTCTATGGGCCGTTAAACTCAAAAAAGCTTCCCAAGAACCCTAAATAATTAAATAAACATATATTTTAAAAATAATTTTAATACTTGTTTAAGACTCTACCCATTAAAATAAGCATGTTTTAGAATTAAGTAACGTTAACGTTAGTTTTTATATAGTTCAGTTTTATGATTTATTACGGATTTATGCTTTCAACAATCCCTTAACCACACTGAAACATAGGTGATAGTCCCAAGTTAAACTTTACTTTATATGTAACCTAATTTTAAAATAACTATGCAATTGAAATAATATTTTTAATATTATCGTTATAAACAAGGTTGATACTTTACTATCCTTTAATCACACTTACATCGCTTACTTTACTAACAAAACATCAATTACTCGACATGTGCAATACATTTGAAATACAGGTGGCGTAGTTTTCTCAATAAAGTTCGACAAACCCACACGAATTTTTTCAGTTGGACATGACATCAGAAAATGCAAAGAATACTTTCTCATTTTGCTTCTGCACCTAAAAAGAAAGTTTGCACGGTTAAATTCTTTTCTGATATTCTCCAAGCCCGTAAATGAATCCTGATAAAAGTCCCCTGCTAATCCGTAAACCACAAGGACAATTATAACTGTCTCTAAAACAACGGCATAAAAATAGATTTTCAAAGGCAACGAGACAAATGGCAAACTTTCTTGAGCGTCCGCTATAAGCATACTAGCTGACCCAACTTGGCATATTCCACAACATACAAGAAATGTCAAGAAAATTGTGCGCATACAGTTGTTATATAGTTCAACAACAATTTGAAAAACTCTGTAAACCACTACAATGTTTTTAGAAATCTTTGATACTGGGTCAGGATGCAAAATGAAATAATAACTCTCAAACGTTTCACTCAATTTGTTTAACGTGATACGTTGACTCATTACAAGTGCAGCAGTTCCTACAAGAATATCTGCTATCATGCAGAATCCCCCTAAGGCCATTGTTTCCCAAGTGATGAAATTGACAAACATTGTAAAAACTACTTTAATTGGCCAAAACGTGGATCTAGGATGCTTAACAAAACTACAATGCTCACTTAAGAACCATACCGGGTTAAACGGTAAACACGGTTCTACTGCAGACACTAAAGTTAAAGATAATGGTACAGCTGCAACACAAACATATAAGCTTATTCGACAAATCAGTTTTGTTGCGCGTATTTTCATGTTTGGCCGAATCTGGGTACCTAAAAAGAAAAAAATGTCAAAATACTTTAAACGTGATAGATTTTCCTTTTATTTATTTGTAAAAGTTTACCTTTGAAAAAGCGAGTTTCCATGACAAACATTCCACGTATAAATTCCACAAAGTCTTCTGGACATTTTCCCCGAACGCGATACCTTTCCCCGATGGAAAGGCATATGGACAGCACAATTCCATATAGATTTATTTGTATTCGTTTAGAATAGATTGCATCTTGTTTACCAATTTGGTTTATAAGTACAATTCGCAAAAGTATTTCTCCACCAAAAGCCATAATCATTATCCATCTAAATATTAACCAGAATTTAGCCTGGTTTCCTGCTGCAAATGGAATTGGAGTTGTTTTCTTTAACCGGAAAATTTCCCCAGAAAATATGGGGCAAGCTTGATTAGCTTGAATGAGCAGTGTAATGAGGTCTTGATATATTTTCATGTTGAAATTTGAAATAAGGAGAATTTAAATTGGTTGCTACTTTGTAAAGATTACTTGGAATTCGCAAACAGCTTTAGTAGTGGATAGCAATAATGTTTATAGTCGCCCATTCTAAAGTTAAGTGTGAAAATATATAAGTGTCTAATATTTATTATATGTTCAGCAGTTTTATTTACAAAAAAATAGATTTTTTTGGAGCAATAAATTTCACAAGTATTTTCATCCACTTTATAGCAGACTAAACTAGACACGACTTTGACTTGGCTACAAAACAATATTTTGGCAGTATGTAATTCAAACCTATTTTAAGGACACGTTTATGGTGTGTCAGTAATTTGAAATGCCCATAGCAAATTAAATAAGTTCGTAACTGTTTGGTGAATATATAATATTACCATATACATAATATTCTTCGATTGTTATATGATATTTGTATATTAAAATTAAATTAAAGTAAAAACATGTTTGTGAAATTTTGAAGTAGTACATTTATAGGATATCATGTGTTTGTGTAATATTTTGCAAAATAATCCGGAAACACCTCTTCAATGTAGAACAATACGAAGATAATTAAAGTTCCTCCCAATATGAATACAAGTTAAAAACATGTTGATGTTCTTGGTGCTTTTATTTCAAAAACATCCTGGAAAATTTCCTAAATATAGATATCAATGTCGTCATCTCGAGCACATAAATTTATCAGAAAACCCTAAATTTATATAGCAATAATTATCAGGAAATCACAAAGCTTGGTTTTTACGACGGGGTACCTAGAGAATTTAATGGAAAATTAAAAATGTCACATTAAATTCTGTCAACTGTCACAATGGCTAAGCTGAAGTACCAACGAAGTAAATAAAAGACAAAATCATTAGTTGTGTCTGCTGTAGTCTGTTTTGTAAGCATGTTCATGCTACCAGGATTGATGTCGTTATTTCTTAAAATAGTGAATGGCAATACATAGCTTAAAACTAGCTGTATGCATCTGTACAATTACTTAAATGGTTTTAAATTTATCATTACACAGATTAAGTCACCTACTAATATTTAATGTATTTATATAATCTACTTAACCAACAAAGCCTCAATTACTCGACATGTGCAATACATTTGAAATACCGGCGGAGTTGTTTTTTCAATAAAGTTAGATAAACCCAAACGAATTTTCATTGGAGGGCACGACACTACAAACTTGCTAAAATATTTTCTTATTTTACTCCTATACCCCAAGTTAGAACGGTTGATTTTTTTCCTTATGTTATCCAAACCATTAAATGAATCCCGATATAGGTCCCCTGGAAATCCATATACAAACAGAACAATCATAGCAGTTTCCATACCAGACAAAACAAAATAAATCTTTAACGGCCATGAAACAGGTGGTAAATTTCCCTGAGCTTGTGCAATGAGTATACTAGCTGACAAAACTTGAACAACTCCACAGCAGACAAGAAATATAAAGAATATGGTGCGCATACAGTTGTTATAGAGTTCAACTACAATTTGAAAAACTCTATAAACCACCACTTCATTTTTAAACAATCTTGATAATGGGTCAGGATGTAAAATGCCACAATATTTTTCAACAGCTGCCCTCAAATTATTTAACATTACTTGCTGACACAGCACAAGTGAAGCAGTTCCGAGCAGAATATCCGCTATCATGCAGAATCCACCCAATGCCATTGTTTTCCAAATGACGAAATTCACAATCATTGTAAACCCTACCTTAATTAGTTCAAAAGGACATAGTGCCTTCCTAACATAATTACATTGAGCACTTAAAAACCAAACTGGGTTAAAAGGCAAACATGGTTCTACTACAGAGACTAAGGTTAAAGATAACGGTAAAGCAACCATGCAGACGTACACGCTTAAGCGACAGAAAAGAATTGATGAGCGGATTTTGATACTTGATTGAACCTTGACACCTGTTAACCGTTTAATGGAGTTTAGATATAAAAACAAACAACTCATGCATTTTGAAACAGTAATGTTGAATATACATATTTTAAAACGGTTACCTTTCATATATTTGGCTTCGATCAGAAACATTCCGCGTAAGAATTCGATATATTCCATAGGGAATTTTCCACGAAGGCGATACCTTTCCCCAATCGAAACACACAGAAATAGCAGAAGTACGCATGAATAGATTAGAACTCGTTTAGGGTAGACCGCATCCCGATCATGAGTGAGCATTATAAGAACAATGCGAAGAATTAGTTCCCCAATCAGAGCCAATGCCAATGCCCACCTTAATATTGGTGACAATTTTGCATTGCTTGCAGCTGGAACAAGTTTTGATGTGGTTTCCTCAAAATGGAATATTTCCCCAGAAAAGATGCGGTATGTCTGATTTGCTTGTACAAGCAATGTAAGGAGCTTTCGATATACATCCATGGTCTGTATATTTCCGTGTAAATTATAAATGATATATGTAAAAACTAGATTCAAAAAAACCAAATTGACTAAAATTGAAGGTTTTTCAGAACAGGAAATTCCAAATATGTTAGCGGTTTGATTTGAAATTAGTTGTCTGAGCAAACTACAAAACCTATTGCAACTTATATTTATCAAAAAGTAGTGTTCATACGTGTCTGGGTGATTAACAATTTTTAAACATAAGACACACTTTATTAAATCGACAACAAGACAGGTAAATTCACAAAGCGGAATACAGATATGACAGTAGGCGATATGAAACTAGAATTTGACATTGTAGTTTTGGAATTTGTCGCATTATAGATTATTCACTAGCACTATGGACGAACTTATTTGATAATTCACGATATATGCTCTTCAGTCGCGGTGCAAGTTGAAATTTTATTTTCGAATAAACTACTAAACTAATGGCAACTTGATGTTGACAAAACCTAAACGAAACACAGATACTAATAAACTGGCGTGTCTTAACACGTGCCTGGGGATTTACATATTTATTTGCCGTGAATAACACAAGCGTGGATTTATAACCGCATAGTGAAATACGTATAAAAACTGGAGTCCACATTTCTCCTGGAACTAGATTCTAAAAAAAGATTCTCAATTTCCACAAATTTTACACCCATGTTATTATTAGTGTGAATGCTTGGAATAATTAATTAAAAGATAATTTCTTTAACTTGAATTACAAGTCTCACTACAAAGTCGCTTACTACATTTCAATGTGAATATTTTTGGTGGTAAATCATTGGTTTGTCGAAATTCAATGTTTAAGAACTTATACAGAATCGGTATTTTTTTATTTGGGCTTATGGCAGTTTTCCAAACTCCGTCAACACGTATGCCAATCGAACGTATCGAACTAAATTTGTTCGCAAATTAAAATACGGGTTGAGGTAATTTCACAGTTGGCTGACATATCCAAATATTTGAATAGTTTATTATTTATTTTACTTAAACATACATTTCACATGACACTCTAAATAAATATTTTTTGATTTTTGTATTATCTACGCTCGTGTTTTAAAATCAATAATAACTAGACTATTAGACTATTTCGTTACATACATTATCCTTTCCTAATTACTAAAGTTTACCTTACAATATATTATTTTGTGGTTTATGCACATGTATAAAATCTACTTTACCAACAAAACATCAATAACTCTACATGTGCAATACATTCGGAATACAGGTGGAGTGGTTTTCTCAATAAAGTTCGATAAACCCAAACGAATCTTTTCGCTGGCACATGACGTCACAAAAATTGGTTAGAATATTTTCTCATTTTGCTTCTACATCTAAAAAGAAAGTATGCACGGTTCAATCTTACTCTGATATTGTGCAAACCCGTCTATGGGTCCTGGTAAAAATCCCCTGCAAATCCGTAAACCACCACAACCATTACAACTGTCTCTAAAACCACTGAATAGAAATATATTTTCAAAGGCGACGAGACAAATGTCATATTTCCTTGAGCTTCCGCCATATGCATACTAGCTGACCCAACTTGGCTAATCCCACAACACACAAGAAATGTAAAGAAAATGGTGCGCATGCAGTTGTTATACAATTCAACCTCAATTTGAAAAGCTCTGTAAACCACTACAATGTTTTTAGAAATCTTTGATACTGGGTCAGAGTGCAAAATGTAATAATAATTTTCCAACGTTTGACTTAATCTTTGTAACATAACGTGCTGACACAACACAAGTGCAACAGTCCCTAAAAGAATATATGCTATCATGTAGAATTCCCCTAAGGCCATTGTTTCCCAAGTGACGAAATTCACAAACATAAAAGCTACTTTAATTGGCCATAACGTTGATTGCGGATGCTTGATAAAACTACAATGCTCACTTAAAAACCATACCGGGGTAAAAGGTAAACACGGCTCTATTGCAGACACTAAAGTTAAAGATAATGGTACAACTGCAATACAAACATAGAAGCTTAGTCGACAGATAAGTTTTGTTGCGCGTATTTTCATGTTTGGCCGAATATGGGCACCTAAGAATAAAAAATGTGAACATATTTAATTTAAACTTAATATATTTTCCTTTTATTTATTTGTATAAGTTTACCTTTGAAAAAAACGAGATTCCATGACAAACATTCCACGTATAAATTCCACAAAGTCTTCTGGTCATTTTCCCCGAACGCGATACCTTTCCCCGATAGAAAGGCACATGAATAGCACAATTGCATATAAATTTATTTGTATTCGTTTGGAATAGATTGCATCCTGTTCACCAATTTGGTTTATAAATACAATTCGTAAAAGTATTTCTCCACCAAAAACCATAATCATTATCCATTTAAATAGTAGCCAAAATCGGGCCCGATGTCCTGCTGGATATGGGAAGTAAGTTGTTTGCTTAAAACGAAATATTTCCCCACAAAATATTGGTCAAGCTTGATTAGCTTGGATGAGCGTTGTAATAAGGTCTTGATATATTTTCATGTTGAAATTTGAAATCAAGAGAATTTCAATTCGATTCTACTTTGTAAAAATTACTTACAACCAGCTAACAGCTTTAGTAGTGGATAGCAATAATGTTTATAAACGCGAATTCTAAAGTTTAGTGTACAAATATATAACAGTGTCCAGTATATATACTATATGTGTAACATATATATGTTTAGCCGTTTTCTTTACAAAAATTTGGAAGTTTGTAGAGCAGCAAATTTTACAAGAATTTTCAGAATTGTATAGCAGACTAAACTAGACACGACTTACTAGGGAACTAAAAAAAGTGTCTCTCGCAAATCAGTAAGTGAATAGTCAGTTCTGGGTCATTTTTACTCGAAGATTACAATTCTGGAATTCTTTTTGTGTAAAATTAATAAACATATTTACTACAAGCATTTACATTTCTTCAAAAGCAATCTAAACTTAGCCTTGGGCCCCATGTAGCTCACATACTTATGTAATATGAGTCCCAGATGAACATTTTAGAACAAAAGATACAAAAGGAATAATTTCTGACAAAGAAACCAACGAACTGAACGTTATATAGCATATTAATACAACCTGACCTGTAATGTACCAAACTAAATATCGCCCTAGTAAATACATTTATTAGTTTTACACAAAAGGGATTCCAGAATCGTAATCTACTAGTAAAAATGACACAGAATCGACTATTCACTAACTGATTTGCGACAGACACTATTTAGTTCCCGTGTTAGATTTATCAAAAAATAATATTTTGTAATGTCGTCTGTAATCCAAAACTATTTTAAGGACACGTTTCTGGTGTGTCACTAATATGAATTGCCCATAGAAAATTAAATTAAATAAGTTCGTAACTGTTGGTGAATATATAATATTACCACATAAATAATATTCTTGGATTGTTATATGATA
>JAQFZG010005259.1:0-10610 GCA_034695465.1 Entomobrya nicoleti
ATTTTCATATGGGAATACTTAGGACACTACCAATATAACATTCGATTACTCGCTAAGCCAGCCTTTAGAAAAACAACTAGAAAAATAAATCAGTATTTGGTTTAATTATCTTCAAAAACGTATCATAAACATGTTTTGAGAAACCATAATTCCAACTAGCACCGACAAGCGGTTAATTGAATGTGGCCCGTTAATTCAATTCCAGATATTATTTAAAGGAGCCCGTTAATTTAACTCCAACCAACCGTTCGCGACCAGCTCTTCTCTACTCTGTACACATATTTGAGACTTAAAACCCGACCTTGCTTCTCTACCCTGTACACATCTTTGAGACTTAAAACCTAACCTTGCTTCTCTACCCTGTACACATCTTTGAGACTTAAAATCTTACCTTGTTTTTCTACCCTCTACACACCTTTGAGACTTAAAACACAACTTTGCTTGTTTACTGTATACACACCTTTGAGACTTAAAACCTGACCATTGCTTCTCTACATTGTACACATCTTGGAGACTTATAACCTTATCTAACCGACTCTTTCCGGTTCGTACGCTGTTACGTGGCATTATATATCGCGACCAAATCACGTAGTTCACGAATGTTTGTGCATTCACTTTGTTATAGCGCGTTAGAATTTTGAAGTTTTGAAAATTGAGGTAACTTTTCACCAGAGGTACTTTTGTGTCAAGTTTGGTTTGGTCCTGGTCATAATATAAGGTCAATATTTCCAAACGAACAAAGTAAAGTGATATTTTGGTCAGGTAAAAGTTTTTGATCAATGGTCAAGCCAATTATATTTGTATATTAGTTCATTCGTGGTGTTAATTAGTTCTGCAAATTTGTTAATTAGTTTATTAGTTATAATAGTTAGTTATGTGAATTAGTTAATCAGTTATGCAAATTAGATATTTAGTTATATTAATTTGTTCTGCAAATTAGTTAGTATTTATGCAATTAGATATTTAGTTATATTAATTAGTTCTGCAAATTAGTTAGTATTTATGCAATTAGTTAGTTAGTTGTTGGTTATGCGAATTAGTTAATTAGTTATGCAATTAGTTACGCAAATTAATGTCCTTAAGTTAAGGTACCTTTTTGCCAAGTTTAAGCTTCCTAGGTTAAAGGATAAACTCAATTTTTCGAAACGTAGAAATTTGAACTATTCAAGAGAAGTTATAGATTTTGTATACAAGTGTACACTAAATGTTTGAAAAATTTCGAAATTTTGAACTTTTTTTGACAATTTTAAACTTTTTTGGAAAATTTCAAAATTTCGAACCTTTTCGAAAATTTTCGAAATTTTGAACTTTTTTGAAAGTTTTCGAAATTTTGAACTTTTTTTTGAAAATTTGGAACTTTTTTGAAAATTTTCGAAATTTAAGATAAGTTTGGACTAGTGGTACCTTTGTGCCAAGTTTGAGCTTACTAGGTCAAAATATACGTGTAATAATCCGAGACGGACAAATTTGAACGCTTAGAGAAATTATAGATTGTGTATATAACTACTACACCAATTCAAACAACAACCAGTCAAAGTTCGAAATGTAAGTTTATTTAAACAACAAGTTATTGAACGTCCAAACGTATTGTACAATTTTCAACACTGAGCTAGCGATTTCGTCGAATAATAATACCAAGTCATAGCTTGGGTGAATACAAGTAGTAACATAACAAAAATTGTTAAACCTCGCCAAATTCAAAAAGAATATAAGCATCGATTCAAATATTTTAAGCCACCAAAATAGGATTTTTTTCCATTTTACTGCTGTCTTTCACAGAATTGTTTTTTTTTTGTCAAGCAGATATTCACAAATATCCGTAGTTAGCCCATCGACAATACAAGCGGAATTCAACAATTAAACAAATATTTGTTTTTGTACAATAGTAAACACATCAATGATATTTCCACGTCAACCAGAAATAGTGCGTCTAATTTAAGTGGTGGAGTATTGACACCAAGATCTCAACAGTCTCGTTACGGCACCCGACAAAAAAGACTTCATGACCAAAGTACCCTTCAACTTGATACACCAGAGGCGGCGCCAACAGAGATTCCAGCCAAACGACAGAAAAGATCTAGAAAACAAACGATTGTCCCTCGTCAGCAAGAATCACCTGTTGTAAAACAAGAGGTGTCATTCCAAGCTGAAGATAATGTTCCTCAAATTAGAGATGTTCGGTCTATTGTGAAAATTGAGTTGCCAACGACAAGTTCAATTAGTGAACACTTTTATGATGAAGATGATGAGTTGGAGACGGATGTTAGCAGTGCGGAAACAGATGGAGATTCTGGGAGTGTTGCAAATGTTTTGGAGGGAAGGGAGGAACAAGGCGTTGGACATGTGGAGGAATTTGTTGATCAAGGTCAGCAAGGAGAAGAACAGGAGGAGGAGAATAGAGGGGACGACTTTGGTTCAATGAGTGATACGAGTGAGGCAGTGGCGCACCCAGAATTTCAGCCAGGTACGGGCACAGTCAAATTTGTATATATGACTACACACATCGTAGTTATCTGACAAGTTGTCAGCAAGATTTACGTAAACATACCTCATGCATAGGTTTTAAACATTGTGTTGCAGCAAAGTTGAAATCCAGTTCCTGCTAACTCAAATCCTTAATAAATCATAACTCAATTGGTTTTAAAACTTAAAAAATCAAACAAGTCAACCACAAGATAATTAGTTTTATTTTGATTTAACAGTTTTTTACTTACCTCCGTCTTAACACAACAGCTTTCACACAACCAACACCGTCATAAATTACATATTTAGTTGCTCTATTCACAATTCATCACACGCAAACATTCCATAAAAATATGACCTTTTCAAACTTTGATCCTCAGTCTCAGATAACCTCACTTCGTCGTCTTCTTCTATTCCAACAATACAACAATTCCTCTGTTGCTGTGGCAATATGTTATGTTATGGTTTGCAGAATTTGTAAAATTGTGATTACGAAATCTTGTAACATTTTATTAGAAAAAATTGAAGAACTTCACTGGAAATTATTTTGTGATATTACTAGAAACTGTTGCTAATTTTGAATGAACATTTTATCACTTTTCGATTTGAAATATATTGCCATTCGATAAGAAAAATTTCGTTTTCGATTAACGACATCATTAGTTTTTTATTAAACAATGATTTGTTTTCGAATAACAACTTTGTTTGATTCCGATTTAAAACTTCATTCTTATTACGATTTAACATACATTCGTATTCGAATAGAAATTATATTCGTTTCCGATTAGGAAACATATTCGTATTCGAATAGAAAATATATTCGTATTCGAATAGAAAATATATTCGTATTCGAATAGAAAATATATTCGTATACTAGTAGAAAATATGTTCATATTGAATAGGGAAGCATATTCGTATTCGAATAAAAAATATATTCGCATTCAAATAGTAAATAAATTCGTTTTCGATTAGAAAACATATTCGTATTTGAATAGAATTTAGAATAGCTTTCAAATATAAATTACAAACGTTTTTGATTTAAATCTGTGATGTTTCGATTAGAAATTACATTCGTTTTCAATTATAAATCGTATTTGTCTTCGCCGTCTAGATCGCTAGATATTCTAGATTTCTCTGAAAACTGGATTGGCTATAAATTCCAAACAGTGATTAAAATAAATTTCAAAAAATCTACTAAAATATATAACTCAAGCCGACTAGAAAATATATTAGGATTCGACTAGAAATATCAGAAACTCACTGGAGAATTTATCAGGTATCAACTTGTTAATGCGTCTGAGGTCCACAAAAAATTATCAGAGATTACCAAGAAAACTGTCGGAAGACGACTAGAAATTAAAGAAGTTGACTATTTGTTTACTTATCTGTTAAAAATGTATTCGAGTATGTCCAATTTTACGAATTTAAATGCCGAAGATGACAGAGTTTACAAAAAATACGATGCCATGCTAAATTGAAATTTAGTTGTTAGTATAGCTAAAATATGTCAGCTAATTCATGCAACATATAATTCTTATTCTTTGTGAAAATCTTTTTAATCTGTCGAGAGATTTTTTGTCGTCTGTAGTATTTTGTAAGATGTACAAAGGTTGGAAATTTATTTTTGATGCATGTTTGTGCGCATATTTCTTAGAGCCAAATGCTTCCTACCTCCAAAGTCCAATTTTACATCTGACGGAACCCAGACGGAAATATTAGTTTGGTAATATATCACATATTCCTAAGTTAAACTGGACACAGAATTTAACTTCATTTTACAAAATAGTGAAATTTCTTGGTTTGGACCGTTGAAATACAATTTTTTGTAACAATCATTTGAACGGTAATTTATCCAAATCAAAAAAGGAATGCATTACAATTCAAATATTTGCAATTTGCCTTTTTGGTTGTACTTTTGTCAGTCAAATACACAGTTGTGTTTGTATTGTTTAGATATAATATGCTTGGAGATACGAAAAAATATGCTAACCTGCTTGGTTAACGACAACGCTGCTGTTTTGTCAGTACTAATGAGGCCAATCTCAGCTTCAAAATCAGTTTCAATTTAAACTTTTGCTACATTTTCCGATAGACTTGTATATAATTTTATAGAAAATCATTCTGTATACTGTAACAAGTTTGGCCTAGCAACTAAAATATTGCATATGGCACAAAATGTTATTTTAGTGTAACAGTATAGGCTTACGTTATGGTCTTGTTTAAAAGAAACTGCAAAAAATGTCTTTTCATAATATTTGAATTAAATTTTCTCGTTTTACATTTAAATGACAATGTGAAAGTAACTTACTTGAAATATATTCTACTTTGAACTTGTATTCACACTGAAAATTTCTAAGATGTATAAACATCTTGTTAGTTTGCGAATTTTGGTCTGAAACATTTGACCAACTTTAAATTTCCAGGGGGGGTCACGGGCCCCCAAGGACCCCCCTTGGGTGCGCCAGTGGAGTGAGGAGGGGGAGGAGGCAAGTTGGGGAGGAAATAATAATCAAGATGAAGGAGATGAGGAGGAGGATGATGATGGGGATGATACGATGAGTATGTGCACGGCATTCACTCAGGAGGAAATTCAATTGAGACAGGAGAGGATTCAGGTGGAGGATATCAAGTCGGTGGCTAAGGGGCGGTTCGCCAATTTCAGTAATGCTTATGTAAGTGCAACCACAAATTAATGATAGTAACAATTAGTAAAATATATCTTTTTAACGAAGTCGGTGAAACTAATGTTATGTTTCGTTTTGATTGATAGATGCTACGGATTAGGAACGAGATCAAAAAGCTGAGAAAGAATAATCACTGGGTTAAAAATGTGGAAAAGGCCCCACTCGCCCGCCTGCTATTTTCTTCAAGAATTATTTAAGGAGTA
Source organism: Entomobrya nicoleti (assembly GCA_034695465.1). Lineage (NCBI taxonomy): Eukaryota > Metazoa > Arthropoda > Collembola > Entomobryomorpha > Entomobryidae > Entomobrya > Entomobrya nicoleti. Next base: position 5,351 of record JAQFZG010005259.1, read on the forward strand.
AAGCCATCAGATAGACAGGGTGAAAATATCAGTAAGGCAGTGTTAACAATTGTTAATATTTTTAGAATAGTCTTTTTTGATAATTAGACAATTAAATTTGTACGTGAAACTAGTTATCAGTCGGTAATTTAATTTTAATGTAAAAGTGTAAGTGTAGATGTGATCTTGTTGTTACCATGACAGTTATGTGAATCAGTAGGGTTTAAGTAGGGAAAATTCGGAAAAAAACAACCTAATAACTAAAAAATTCATGACAAAAAAAATCGTATAAAATAATATGTTAGGAATTATTGGTTGACAATGAAATTATAATTCTGTTTACACTGTACACTGTAATAAATACTATGGAATAGCGTGATATAGAAACTTACGATTAGAAACGTGCATTTTTAAAATTATTACAATGATAATACTGATTTAATTCAGACTTAAATTATTCTAAAATGTTATAAAACGATAATATTGACTAAAATATTATACAGTTAAAATACATGCAGTTTACCGTATAATTATTAGCGCAATCTCCATCTGCACGATCAACGATTTCTTTCGAATTATGATTCAGCATGAATGCCTGAAACACCATCATTCCGGAAAACTTGAACTTTTATAGTCATAAATAAGTTTAATTTATGTTAGTTATCTCAAATTTCCCTTGTGGTATTTGTACATCTTTTCGCACTTGATCTAGGGATGCATTACACCAAATCACGTTTACCAACCAAGGACACGCTCTGAAAATTTACACAATGGTCATTGTTGACAATCCACGTGTGTCTATATAGAGCCACGTGGTTTGTTTAACATAAATATGTAATATACTTAAGAATACAACAGTTTGTCTTTAATCAAATTTGGTTAAATTCATTCTATCATCATTTCAAATTTTTGTGCAACCAACCTTTCTTAAGGTTTTTTGAACTATGACGAGGAAATACTTACCGGTAAAATTTATCGGAACAATATTAGTAATTCATGAAGTGTGATAGTGATTGGCACAAACAAAGTTAGAAAATGGCTTTAAAATTTAAGTGTTCATATACAAGAATCCTTCTGCAAAAAAATATTACATAATTATTCACACGATGCCGATTAATGCCTTGGTTCCATGAACTCGACAAGTTTTGGTTGAAGACAACTTCATGTATGCTTTTACAGCAGAAGCTAGTTTATTACATAGTTGTGAAAAATGTTTGCTATGCTTAGATATCATTTCATGCTTGAAAATAAAAATTGATTGGTTTTATATGGCACAGTGATAAAAGTGAAAGAAATGTATTACTTTGGGTTTTTAGCTGTTTTATCTATCTCTGTAAGTTCTCTACAATAAGAACTAAAATCGTTAAATCTGTTTAACTTGTTCTCAAATATAAAATTAAAAAAGTTCTTCACATTTTTTATGATCAAGAGTTAATATTTTCGTAAAACGTGGCATTTTAAATGATAAATTTGGAGGTCAAGAAAACTGATATTGTAGGACATTAAACTAAACATTAAAAACGACTAGTTTGTAAAGCGATGTTGTAAAGCGTGTCGTTGAGTTATTATAAATTTTGTCTACATTTTCTTTGAAAAATCATACAAAGCTTATACAATCTTCATCATTGACATACAAAAATCCAAAACTGTATTCATTATTAAACTTACAAATGTTTACGATGAATCCATTCGTTCAAATTATATTTATTTTGTTTGTTTTAAATATTTTCGAACCATTTTCTTTTAGTTGCGACCTGGTTTCTTCAGAAAATAAGCATTTAGCTGGAAAACATGTCAACATTTTTGACAAGTATTGGCAGTTTTTTGAATTATTTAAATCCTGCACAGTGCATCTTTGCTGGAAATCAAATTTCAAAGTGGAACATCTAGAAAGCTTTATTCAGCACTGCGTATAAACTGCAACAACTCCCTGTGTCATGCTTCAAACCCAAGCTTTCGATAAAAATAAATCATTGCTTGAAAATTCAAGTAAAGATGAAACCGAATACATTTATTCATGGAAAAACGAATACTTTGAGACTCTTAAAACCCATTTTCATTACATCAGCATTTGCACGATTTTACTACCGTCCATGTTTGCTTACAAGTTAAAACATACGATGGATTTCTTTCGACAGCTTCAATACTATTACCTGCAAAGACACTTTATAATTTCAAAATATGTTACGTTTCCAGATTTCGTAATTTTTCCTGTATCGTTCAATGACTCAAGTGTTGCAACAAAATTAATGCCAATTTTTAATTTCATGTACAATTTAAAAATATTTATTTTAAATTCAAATGAAGAGGAAGTTTACCTTGCTTGCATACCATGTTTAAATAAATTCTTTAGTTATTACGAAGTTGCAAAGATTCCTCTGAAAATGATTCGTTTTCATATTACCAACCTAACTTTAGATAACTTCAATCACTACTGGGTTTATAAGTTTTTTATTACTCATGTAAATGCAAAAACCACCGCACAAAAATATAGTCACATTTGGAACTCAAGTATAAATTGTGCGTATGACGGTAAGAGCTTAAACCGCAAAATACCGATAGGATTACACTCAACGGAACTTTGTTTAAAAGGATATATTAATTTTGACGTTAACTGCACGACGGCATACTGCCAAGACATATTTTCCTTAAATTTTGTACATATGAAAATACATCAAGACGATTATTTGGAAAAACGTTCCATGTACACAACACGAAGGTATTATTATTCAACTGGAATTCAAATGCATGGTTTTCGATATGCAATATATGTGCAAAAACACGAGCTGATAACAAATGCAAATGTGCTTGCCTTACTTTCGCCGTTTCGGTTCACAGAATGGTGTTTTATTGTCACTTCTTTTGTGTTATTATTTATGATTCTTGAATTGACATTACCATTTGGAAGCTGGTTCTTTTGGTTATTTTCTGAACTATTTATACAAGATGGTTACATTAAATTTTCCCGAAAATTTAAATACTGGTCCTTATTTATGACATGTTTCTTTGGAACTGAATTCTTGCGAAATTTGTATACATCATCGATCTACACCTACATGACCCAGAAACCGGATCCCACTGGAGTCCCTAAAACTTTTAATCAGCTTTTGTACAACAGCAGTATACCGTTGCTGAGTGATGGGCTAACAGCTCAGGATTTTCTAACACTGCACCATTCAACCTTAGGATCGAACATACCAAATTCCAACAGTACAGATCGTCTTTGGATGGATTTCATTCGAAAGTACTGGTTGTACTCTAGTGGCAGGGAAACTCTATTGTCTATGTCTAAGCTGAATTTAGGAAGCGGTTCAACTGTTACATGTCAATGGTTTTCTCATGCATTTAGTGTTCCAGTACTAATTAAAAAAACGTCCAAGGATATACCCTGGCAATATGATTGCTTACTGTGGTCTCGATTTGCTCTCTTTTACACCACGAAGCCTCAACAAGACTACATAGGATTTGGATCCCAAGCTGACATGTCGCTATATTCAAAGAGTTTATTTCTACTTTATGGGCAGTATGTCTTAATAGAGAACAAGGAAGCAAATCTGTTTCCTGAAATATATGTTTGGCTTTCACTTGACAGAAATTATTTAATAGAAGTATTTGAAGTAAAATTAAGCTCGTTAGTCGAGTCTGGCATTTATAATTTTCAAAATTATTATCTCATTTTAAAAAGCCAGCTAGAAGCCTTAGATGAGTTTCTAAAGGCAAGTAAGACAAATACTAGCTGGAGTAGATTTTCTTTGGTCACTAAGATTGTTTCAAAGCAACACTCGACGGGAGTATTTTTTAAGACAAATGGTTTCGAATATTTAGGCCCAAATAGTAAATCAAAACGAAACATTAATGCATCTGCCAGTTTTGAGGCTTTTAAAGTAGTATGGACGTTATATATGTCCTGTATTATAATTTCAATTGTGCAGTACGCGCTTTTGTGGTTAGTTTGTTTAATAAAGCGAAAGCATAATTCATATTTTGGGTTCTTGATATGCTTTTACATCTTAGTACTGAAATAATTATTGTGTGAAAAAATGTATTACTTCCGAAGTAGTTCATAGTCAAATTCAAAAATGTGTATACGCATTTGCAACTGACAACGCATTTTGTTTTAAAAAGAGAGCACTATTATTAAATACAATATTTTTTGTTGAAATCGTTTAAAAAAATTATTTAAATTCAGATGAAAAAATTCAAATTAATTTGAAATGAGTTTTATTAGCATTGGAATTCTTTATTTTTATACTGTATACCAGACAGATAATCAAGATTGGCTGGATGATGGGGTAACATGAGATTCTGTTTGATTGGTGGTGCATTCCGTCCGAGGGGGAATAGGAGGATGATGGTTTCGAATTCTGTTGGGTTTTGAGGTGGTGGTGACGCCAGGATAATCTGAGATTACCTTCAATTTTTCAGTGGATGAACCTCATGATTATCTTCCAGTTCTGGTTACAGTTTTCTTAATCATCTTTGAAATTTTGATGGACGATTTAGATTTTGAACTTGAAGGATGGACACTTAAACCAAAAAAAATCCGTAGGGTTCCAGTATTTCGCTCTATTTATTTTGTGTTGAGAAACAAGAGTAACCATGGTAGCGTGACCATGGTAAATTAATGCAATTCTTGCACTGTTAAATTAGCAATTAGGATGATTACCCGGTATTAAAAGGTCATTAAACAAATACTTCTAATTAAATTAATTAATCATAATTTAATTGGAACTGTGACAAGTCAAAAGTGTAGTAGAACACTTAACATCAAACGTGCCGTACATACTGTAATGGCCTCTATTACTCATTCCTCACATTTTGGAAACTTAAACTCTGAATTTAAAGCTCTTGCTCTACTTCTACGTGCTCTTGGATTTTTCCCTTTAAGAATTAAAACATCTATATGTCCACTTAATAAAATAAAGATTATCCACCATGAAGCCTCTTGGTTTTCATTTCCAACAGTTTACACTATATTTATGGTTAATTGCTATGGATACTTAATTTACAAATCAGCGGATGATCAGCTTTTTAGCTTGGGTTCAATCGGAAACGGTGGAAATGGGTAAGGATTCTATCCCAGCAAAAATAACCATAGAAGAAATAAAAATTAATTAAATTTTAATATAAATTTTAGTTAGTCTAATTAAAATTGATTATTTAAAAAATATTGTTTTTTTAGGACAAGTGATAAAATAATGCTATCAGTAAGCACAATAGCTTACTTTGGATTCTCATCAGTATGCGTTTATGGTTTCATCTTGAGCATGCTACTAAACTT
>JAQFZG010005260.1:0-10610 GCA_034695465.1 Entomobrya nicoleti
CATGGTAATGATAGTCATGAATCACATGAAGTGTCATGAGGTACGGTACGGTACGATCTTAGCCAATGACGTTGCAAAAGTGACATAATAAACTGCTAAAGCTCATTTAAATGCTGGAATGGTAGTGTTCTAAATCATGAGATTCCATATTCTTCAAAAAGCGAACTGAAGGGAGGTAAAATTGCTACTTCAAACTCCACTAAGTCATTCTATAAAATATTAAAGTTTAACATATATTATGTTACATTAAGTACAATAACGTTAACCAAAAGAAAACACCTTAAAGATCGTCAAGCAGGATTAGGACTTGCTATTTCATTTCTGTGAATGAGAAAACAGGCGCCGTTTACGTTTACCGTACTCATGTATACTGGGTCCTAGCTTACCTTTCCCAACAAAAATACATTTATAGCGATCCATTAAATCAAAAATTTTATGATGATTCAATGCAACATTTTCGGAATTCTCTAAAATATGTTTGTATGCAATGAAATTGTAAAGGATATCCCATTCCCATCCCAACAGCACTTCACATTGATGACATTATTGCATACGTAACAGCCAGACTTCTAATAATGCGCTAAGAGTTCACTACTCGTTTAGTAATAGTAGTTAAACTTGGAAAATAGAGAATACGTTTTTAGTGAAGATATAAATAAGGGTATGTGTATTTTTATTAAGCTTATTTTAAAAAGATGTCACTTACAGGAAACACGTGAAAACTACAGAAGACAATTTTCAGAGACAATTTTGTGGTAAACGTCATATCATAGTACATTTTTTTGTAATACAGAAAATATATAGATAGATATCACATATTTCATAAAATTCCTACTGATCTACTAATAACACGACTATAATATAATAGAATTATAAGTACATCGCATACCCATTCACCATTATCATATAAATAAATGGTGTGCACTCAAACTATTTTTTGCTTTCACTTCTTGATGGCTGAAGTATTTTATAAGTAACCATTCCAAGGAGTCTGGAATGTTGTTTTATCTTAAAGTAAGCCAACAAATACTTTTTACATCTTTAGGATTCTAAATATACTTAACACACTACAACTGTACACTTATATCCAATACTAGACTTTTTGATATTATGTTTGGCTACGTTTTCTAACAAAAGTGGATGGATAGGATTCCCAAAAAATCACACCGTTTTCCTCGATCGAACGCTTCTTCGAATTTGCATAATGCGTTTTATTCTGCACTTCCGAATCTTCGAATAGCAAGTAGTTCTTTGCAAAATGAAACGGCGGAAATTAAAATGGCGCCGGCATAAATAATCCATATAACAATGAAAGAATCTAAATTTCCCATTTTCATCTCCACATTATTCAGGTCGTTTCCTGTTTCAGCATCCGCGTTTAGAGGCTCTTCTTCATTGGGCGATTTGATCCTCCACAATTTCCTCAACTGAGCTCGTGAAAATGTTGAATAAGTGAAGAAGTTCCAGTTTCTACTTTCGTTTAAGTCTGCATTAGCTTTTTTCAAATAAATCGCATTCATGATGGTTTGGAGGTGATGGCGGTAACGTGAATCCAGACCTGACTCATGGTACCGTCCAATACTCTCAATAATTTGGTCTAAGATTCCACTCTTGACAATATTCCAACCGTGCAGCACATTTAGAACAGGTGGTTCATCAGGTATGATAACTCTTTTGCGACTGAAAAGCATGAATATTGATTTTGACACAATGTATTCGGGATATACAAAGTAAGAAGGACCTCCTTCCTCTGTTAAAAAAGCAAAATTTGTCGCAGCGATCTGTTTTGGCCCTGTTGGAGTCCCAACATGAACTAACTTATTTTGTCGTATTGCCTTTACGGCTGCTATAGTATACATTCGATAATCACATATTTTTGACCTCAGATTCGTAATGAATTCCAGAAGCTCCTTGCTTCTGTTTAATTCAATTCCCATTTCGCCCGTGAGCTTATATGCAAATTTAGTTAGGACCAGAAAATCCGGATGTTGCACCACTTCTGACAACGAGTTAGGTAAGATTCTTACCGGCTTGTGAGTTAGATTGGAGTACATGCTTCCAGTATACGCATTTCGAAATAGGAAGGTAGCAAAAAGCCAAAGGATAATTAAATGAAAATTGTGTCGGTTCTGTTGTCGATCGCTGTTTTGTTCCAACAAAATTGTTGTTGACCAGAAAAGTGGATCGCTGATAATTTTTGTCAACCGAACTATTATGTTTAATATGACAAAACTGAACAATATGCCAATCCATAAGTATATATGCAAAGATCTAAAAATGGCAATAATGTCAATTCCACCTAATTCTTCTCCCACGAAAAGGATGTATCCAAAACCAATGGAATATGATCCTATCAATGTGACATGAGCTTTATAATGGCTATAGTTTTTAAACGATGCAAAAACAATGTTCGAACTACCGCAAAGTGGACCCTTAGCACTTGTGTTTAACAACGGTGCAAGAACAATTTTACAAAGACATTGATCTGGTGAAAGGTTGTAGTCCGAGTATGACAGATCTGTAGCTTTCTTGTTTGTCTTTCTAATCGTATGCAATACATCGCACGATTCTGAACGTTGGATTTCCCAGGGAACAGTCCAAAGTCTATAAAGTAAATGAAATGTTAGCGTTTTATTAAAATTGGCGATAGGTTTTAGAATGCCGGTGTAGTTTTGCGGATTGTAAAACATAATTAGAGATTTCAGATCGTTAGGATTGAATTGTTTCCCGTCAAATGAAAAAGAGATACAAAACAAGCGCCTTCTCTGTGTATCATGCAGTATTAGTTTTGATGTAGTTCCTAATGGAACACGGGGCCTCGGTATTGAAGATTGATTTTTCGAGAAGACATATTGAATGACTAAAAAATCAGGTGCACCAACACGATTTGCTGGATAACCAACTACCGGAAATAAATCTAAATTGTTTTTCAAGATGACAATTTTCACGGCACACTTCAGCATGAACTTGATATCAATAGCCACTTTTGTATGCCATTTGGCGGCGGCTTTGTGCATTTCAACGATTTCCTTAGGGGTGAAATAATCTAACCTTTCGTAGGAGACATTTGCAAAGAGATATGGCAAAATCAACGTAACACAATTTGATTGCTGATGTAGAAAGCAAAAATCGAAGAATGAACTGGAAATATTAACATCAAACTGTGCTGATTGTTTATCAAAATTAATGGTACAAGATGAGGCAAACATTTTGAAAATCTGAAAAGGGAAATCACTTGCATTAGAATTAGACAAAAATGATGTTAGGAACATCAGTAAGGAAAACCTATTCATGGCTGATAGTTGTACTTTGAACTATATTCATGGCACGAAGTGTGCTTCGTGTGCGTACACGTTCTTACAATAGACTTTCAACTTACACTTCGGGTTTTTAAGCTTGTACTTGAAATTGTAAAACATTTTGTAAGCTTTCAAATATTTGTTATTTACGATACGTATTTTTAAACCATTTAACTTGGTCATAATGTTAAAAGGTTCTTTTGAAAGGTGAAATTTGTAAAAGAAAACATTAACTACAACAATTAAACATAAACTACTTTGAAAGTTTAACTCTTTATATCGCACAGCTACACAAGAATAAAAACTTATTTCATTTTGCGAGATGACCCATTTACAATTATGATTAGTGTTTGTTTTATTAATGTTTCTTTTGCTTGTTGAATAACACATGGTGTACTTTTGTCGTGTTCTAGTTCTATGTCAAGGAGCGCACTTGATTGAATTGTGACTATTCTTTTCTTATTTCATTTAGCCCCAAAAATTGTCCAGTATTCGATAAAAACGAGTTATTTTGAGCATTAAAAATGGATTTTCAAACAAAGCGATATTTGCACTGAAAATATTATCCGAAAATGTTACATTGCCGGACAAAGGGAATATGAACGAGTGCGACAATAAGTAATTACTTAAAAACGTTTGCTCAACTCAAGTAAAACTTTTGAAATGTGTTTACAAGGACACACATTTTTATGAAATTGAAATGCGTAGATAGCAACTGTATCAGAAAAATAACTTTACCAAAATCCTCAAACTCCAGATTTAGGAGTCCAGACATTTTAATCTAGTGAAAGCAAAATAACACAAAGAGAGCTAACCTAAATTCTGCTCACATTTCGTTTTCACTGTCACAAAAATAACTATAGCGCAACAGCAAAATTGACTACATCTTTTCTTCTTCTGCATAGCTAGGTTAACGTTTAGTATGATAAAAAAGATGTTTCATAGTTACTATGCTGACCTACAAAACTTGAGTATTGCTATCAAGGAACATCGTTTTCTAAAGTGCTCTATTGTCACGTAAGTAAAGAAGGATGGATCTAAGATAAAAATCATGTATACCTACGCCCACGTATTATAACGTAGTACAATACCTAATCATTGAACCGATAGTAATAAAACCATAAAACCGTTTCTTTGTTCAGCGCTACTCGAAGAAATCCAGAAATTGGATGTGGCAAGATTCAACTCTTCAACGTGATATTACATCGATGCTACGTGATAAAATTGATTAAAAAGAAAGCATAAAAGTGCGATAAGTCAATATGTAGGATTTCAGTACACAAACATATCCTGCCTTAGCCGAAAACCTAGATACGTGTGCGTGGTAATAAAGGTTCTTCGTGGAATCGAATCCTTTTCTACATTCAAAAATTGTTTACTAGCATGATTCATATTTTTATCTAATTAGTCGGTTCTTGGATTTAAAAGACCACACTATGTAAATGTAGCAATGCAATATAACGGATATTTTGTTCCTGAATTACGGAAGCAAAAGCATGTAGGTATATTGAAAAAATACTTGATAGATTTCAAATGTTATGAAATTTATGAATGATATTAATAACTTACACTCAGCATTTGGTTGACAACCGCATCCTTCCACTTCACAAAAAACATAATATAAATGGGAAATTTAATTCTATAAATATTCCATTCCCACTATAACTACTTTCACCGCGAACATCCGTTGTTAACTTTACAAATAACCCTATGTCATTTTACTGTTTGATGTATTTTGTTTGCCAACTTCCCGAGAATTCAATCTTGAAAGTGTTTAATCAAATATTATGACTACATTGCTACGAACAACGAAGCTTTGATGAAGTCTGTGCTAGCAAACTTCACCAAACAAACTATGCCAAACGCAACCATTGAAATCAAGGCATTAACGTCATTATCATCGTATCAACGCACTCAAGTAAAAATCAGATTCCAGAAAAGAACTCAATGGATGAAAAGAATTCATTTGAAGATTTATATAAAGTAAAGGATGGATTCGTGTCTATTTTTGTTATCCAAGAGAAAAGTCATTTGAACTAACACATTTACTTTAACCATCAAGGCAATATCCGGTTTGTCTTGAGAAAGCTGTCAGCTCGTGTTTGATTTTGGTGGTGGGTGGCAAGAATGGGTTGGAAACGTTAACAAGTGTAAACAAAATCATCCAAAGGAAAACGAAATTGTTTACATTACTGTGATGCGTGGTTCAAGCATCATCACAGTAACTAGGGACATAAGATGATGAACAACACAGCTACTACAATCGTATTCATTCACATAGCCTGATTAGCTCAAGTTGTAGAGTGCCAAGCCGGGAACTTGGAGATGCAGATTCAAACCTGCATCAGGCCACTTTTTGTGGATGAACACGACTGAAATACACAGAACTCTCATAGTTCATAATTTTACCAACTTTCTCGTTTCTCTTTTCTGTTGACTTTGATGCATCAATACAATCTGCGATGCATGTCGTATAACAAGGTTGTCACAAGTTGATCTATTAATTAAATTTGTATAAATTCAAGAAAATCGCATAAATGTTTTAGTAATATACTTACTAGATAGTATTCACTTGAGAGGAACCTTGATCAAATATTTGATTTGCTTTAAATATGAACCTGAATTTGTCAGAATTACGGCATAATGTTATGAGTAGAGGGATGGTGATTCGCTTTCCGATTTTTCGTCGCAGTCAAAAGGTAACTGCATACCTTGCCTATTCTATATTTCATCATATTCTCCAGAAAAAAAACATTCTAGTTTTTGTACACAATCCCCACGAGTGCTGCTCTACTTGCATTATTTCGCAAATATCTTGTCTTGTCTGACAATCATACTTTTATCATTCTGTTCACAAAATAATACAAGGTAACTGCAACACATTTTATTCTCCAAATTGAACGAACAATTCCCCCAAGTACCGATTCTGATAGAATATTGATGAGCTAGATAAAGCATCATTCTTTTCATTTGTGCTACATACTTTTCCCTTTTATATATTCCAGCAAAGTACACAAGAGAGGGGTCGAGTGAAAAGCAACTGAACTACCTGGCTGGACTATGTAAGATTACGAGTTTCATTCCAATTGAAATTAGGTATGAAAACACATTACATATTTAGAACAATGAACCTCGTTTCGATAGCTTACAATTTGCAATGTAAATGCATTTATAAAGTTACTTCAATTTGAACCATTCTAACTCTTCCTTCCCTTTATCGTTTAAATTAGTTAATTTATTTCAATCAAAATTAACTTATGAACTTACTTCAGAAAGTGTCCTTTGTATAAAATGCGAGCGTGTTTGTCCAGCGAACGTTTTATAATAATTTATTTTTAGTTTTAACTTTCCATTTAAATTATTTCGTCCATATGCACTTAAATCATTTAATTGTCGCGCTGGCTTAAAATCTTGTTTTCAAGTTGTCAGTTGTATTGTATGTGATATAATTTTTCTGGCTTGAATAAAATTAAACTAAAACTAATTGTTTAAATCAGTTTTTCCAATGCCATTCACCTTGACTCTAATCAAAATGTAGAGTGGATTATCTTAATCAGGTTAAAAAAAGAATTGGAAACATTTATAGTATCCAATGTGATAATGTATATACATATGCATACATAAATTACAACCAAAATTTGTCGTATGATGCTAAACAGAAATGTTTGAAGAGCAAACAAAGTTGTCTAAAAAGTAAACTGATTCATGCCTAGAGAGCTTTATGAAAGTGTCAGTTGTAATGCTTACGAATAAAATATTTGTTTGACTTTCTCATTGTGTTTTGCACCATTTCAAACAGTAAACATATGTAAACATCATATCATATTTCCAACACAAGGTTACGAGTTTCCACATTATTATTAAATTTGCTTCAGAGACAAGAATAAATTCATTCGAAAAATAATTTGCAAGTAATTAGTCACTTTTCACGTATGTTGTTACGGTGTTCATTTTTTCTAAAGAAGGTACATCCGTGTATAATTACTAAAGTTTAATACTTCCCTTTTTATTTAAACGCAGTAAACAGAGATGAAGTTTAGGTAAGACATTTGAAATTAATTATTAACTGTACGGATGGAAGCACGATAGTGAGACGTATTCACCAGCAACACCAGTTCCTCCATATTAAGTTGGTGGGTGGAAGTAATGCTTTCACATTTTGTGAAGGTTGAAAAGAAGTTGGACTGTCTGTTTGCATGCAATATGAATTCACTTTAACAGGCATGCAAAGAACAGAACTGTTCTTTGAGTGCGAACGCAAATAGTAAACAACTTTTTGAGAGCGTGGTAAACTAAAAATAAATTGTTGTTCTTTCGTTATACGTTGTTACAGGACATCTCAATAATTTACAAGCCAGTTTAGTTGCGAAAAATACGTAAATACTGCGTTCAGATACATTGACTGCTGCTGGAGAAAGCTCAACAACAAAGAACATAAGAGGCATAGGGATTTCAAACTAGTTAAATTTCAGTAAGCATTTACCTGTAGGAAACTGCGTTTCTAATTGACTACTGCCTCTGACTGAACTGAAAATGTTCCAGAAATATATTTCTCTTTGTTACATTCGGTTTTAATATCCAGATTCTTCAATCTACCCCAAATACTTTGAGTGTAAACCAAGGAAGTTATGATAATCATCTACAAAATGATCGTTCATATTTACAACACTTTAACGAAAATTTTGCAAATACAGTATTCCCGAAAATGGAATCCGACAAGTATTGTCCGATTATGTCATTGAAATCGTTTCATTCTTCTCAACAAGTGGAAATTAGGCAAACAAGTGCAATCAATAAAATGAATAATGAAAAAGACCATATGCACGTCCACTAGTCCACTAGTGCAACCATATCTGCAATGAAAAAGCGCACAACCACGCAATAAGTCTCATATTTAAAACGTATTTGTCGTACGATAAAAAAAACCACTCCAGCTCCTTCGCAGTTGTCGTTTCGATTTGTTCTCAAACTTGACGAGGAATACACTCCCAATGAAATATACTCGCCTTAAGATACTAAACGAGCTTCATCCTTGGAATAGATAGGGTGGGTAAAAAATTGTATACATTACGAGATTTGACAGTTGATGTCAATCACATAAGATCTAAGCTACTTTTGGCATGCTTTGTATTCATTTTTTGTGGTTAGCTTTTTACTATACTATGTTCTTGGAGGCTACGGAAAAGCAACTCGAAATAATGAAGAAAGCTTCCTTAGATAACCTGGACATTGTAACGGACAACAGAAAATTTATGTAAGTATGTATTTGTGTCACTGTTACTTTGTTACTGTGCAAGGCTCGAGGGTAGTAGTGCCAAGAATATTAATTTGAAATGAGACTTATGCTTAGACATATTACGAAAGTTTGAACTGAACTGACATTCCAGGTAACTAATGGTTAAACAGGATATACATTTTAATGGAATCATGCATGCGTAGATTGTAACATTTATTTTTTTATTATGACATGTATGTGACACATAGTACAAGTGACAAGTAATAATTAAGATAAAAAATTGTAGCAATTGTAGCTATAATGCATAGTTTATTTGGACAAACTTTCCTTTTGCAATATCTATAGAAATGGATGAAAATAAAACTAAAACCATTACTGTGATGTATTTACATTCTAATTTGACAAAATAATTTACGAATTCCTTTCGTCGAGTCGAATGTAGTAAAACTATCCATTTGTCTAAATTGTTGTATAGTAACAGTGGGATATATGGGGCAACGCAACGGGAAATTCTTATTTCATCCTTTCAAAAAGTTCCACACTTTGTTTGTTATGCACATGAAATTATTGTATTGTAACTATAAAGACATTCCTTCAAAAGGAAATGACTTTCACAGATGGTGTTTTTCTTAAAGGAGGAGCTCTCTTCATTTCTCAACTTCACATACTTTGCAACAAGCCGTTTGTCTTTGTGCATTTTCCCAAGACATCTCTTCGCTTTTTATTTCGTAAGCTGGTTTTGTTAGTCTCAGTGGATCGTTGGTCTTTGACTTTTTAACCTATTTTGTTTGTGTTTGGACTTTTGTGTTATTTGAGAATTTGAGTAGCGTCATTATATGTGCACTCGCATCATCGGCTTTCTTCAATTTCCACTTGTGTACTTACTAGTTTAGTCTTCTTTGGAAAGATAGGAAAGTAATGCGGACGAAAGCTGGCTGCCAGCGGTTCTTTCCAGATTCCTGACGCCACTAGTGGCCATTTTGTACATCCAAAACACTTATAAGCTACGAGATGATGATGACCATATACTGCGACCGTGCGTGTACTTGCTTACACGGAAAGTACATTTTACTGAAACCTCCTTCAACTGTTTACGTACTTTGTACAAAATATAGTACGTTTCACTTTAACACTGACTTCACTTGCCTCACAAATTCGAATTACGAGAACATCTTCACTGCAAAAAAAGAATGGAATAGACGTGACCAACTTCTTTTCTGGTTGACTGAACAAGCAAGCCAGTCAGGCAGGGGCACAATGACCAATTTACCGCACAAACATATCTGTTGGGATGTTAAGAGGGAATCGTGACGACTGTTTGTATTTGTAAAAGGAAAAAGACAAAGCATTTGCCCTTTGGGGGCGGTACACCAACTTACCAAGCTGAAAGCGACGAGATAAAAGATGAAAATGTGTTCTCATGGTTTTCGCAAAATATTCGTTTGATCTGTAGGATTCAAAACACGCTTGGGAATGTTTGTTCTCTAAGGAGTTTATAAGCAGATAAACTACAATTGCGAAAGTTGTCCGAGCTATCACAACTTTTGGCCCCTGGAGCGAAGTTGTACGTCACGAAACGGCCACATATATTCCATGTCGATATATACAATATATACATACACCATTCTCCTGGCCTATACATAAATGTAAAATTGTAACACCATATTTGTGTGATGGGCAATGCAATATTTTAGACATACAAGATGAAATCGAATTACTAGAGATCTCAGATTTCACAATTTTCGTTCTTCCCACTTCAAACAGATTTTGCATATACATAACTATGATTATCAGAGGATTACAATAACCATGTACTAAAACAAACCACTACTTGCTTTTTAATTAGTATAATTTTCATTCAAAATTGATTAGCTTGAAGGCTTGAAGTAGTTAATAAGTAGCAGTGAGTGAAAGTGTTGCTTAGGGCCAGACCAATAATTTGTACCATTGAGAGAATTATTTGACCTAGTAATGTAAATGCATCGATGTAATTATAGCTTTATTGTAAAACTTTCACTTAATTTAAAGCACTATTCTAAATTATGACACTATGTACTTACTTATTTATATGTGTA
>JAQFZG010005261.1:0-10608 GCA_034695465.1 Entomobrya nicoleti
TTGCAGCAAGGGTTAGGGATTTGGATATGGCGGTCGGACGGTGCGGGTTTTGGGGAAATGCGAGACGCATGTCTCATAAGCGAGAAAAAGAAGGTTTCAATGCAGACCATTATTTATTTGTAATCCTCATATGAACGAAAAACATGATGATAGATCGGATTTAATGAGGAAAAAATTAGATATTGGTAAAATGTTGTGTACGCTTAAAAAATCGCACTAAGTTAGTACAATGAACATACACATAAAAAGCAAAACAACACAAATATTAGCTTGCTGATATTTTTTCGGTGTCCCCAATTTAATATTCACAGCAATGCAGTATATATAGCAACCTTATTAGCACAATATTCCGCTTTAATAACCAAACTCATGAGGAAAATACCAGAGTAAACTTACATATTTAAGATCGACAGTGCTCAAAACCAGTAACCAAAGTGCCTTCAATACCTTTGGTTTCCTCCAACATTTTGTCTTAGAGTACTCATACTTCCAAAAATATATATTTCCAAAACAATTAATTTCTCTGTCTTTAAAAATTTTCCTACAGAAAAATTCCAAAGATGATTTTTTTGCAATCTGCCATTTTGTTCCTGACACTTGGCACCCTGCATATCGTCACCAGTTTTAACTTTTACAATTTCGAACCCAACTGCGTTGCACCCTGTAACGAACTCTCTGTTCCTCTATTCCCTGGAGATCCACCTTGTTTCTGCACTCCCGACAATTCTCCACAAGGTTGCCAAATTGCACCCTGTGGTCCCGGAGAAGATGCAAGTGAAACTTATACTTGTCAATGTACAGAATACTTCCAACCCTATCAATGCGTAACTTTGAGTTGCGATAATGGAACAAATTCTTATGGAAATAATTGCCCATCGTCATCGTCCTACTATCCAACTCAAAGTTACTCGCCGACTCAATCTTACTATCCATCTCAAAGTTACCCGACCCCGTCCTACTATCCATCCCAAAGTTACCCGGCTCCATCTTATGGACCTTCCTATTACCCAGTTCCATCCTATCAATCACCACAGTATGGTTACCCTCAATCCAGTTACTCTTCCTACCCATCAAACAACTTGTGCAATAAATATTGTGTTTGCGAACCATATCTTCCAGCCGATTGTACTGCAGATTCTATTCCCCCAATCATTGGTGGACCACCTTGTGCCTGTAATGAGGACCATTGGAAAACCGGCTGTACAATAAAACCATGCCAGGAAACTGATACAGGAGATGATTCCTATGTTTGTGAGTGCACAGCAGAAGATTCCCCCGAATTTTGCCGCACACCAAGATGCTCTCGATCATAAACAAAAAATACTTTATTTGAAATACTATTAGTAATATTGGCTGTTTATTTTTAAAAAATTGTCAAATTGTCCTCATTACTTAATTGGAAAATAGGAAATTGAAAATAAAATTTAATTAAAATTCGTTGTCACATCAAAAACTTCCAACTATATTTATTTAAAACTCATTCTGTTGTTCTTTTTCGGTCATTTATAAGACATGAACATTCTGTTGATAGTATCGGCTTTACTTTTAGAAATGTGTCAAATTTTTACAGCGATTTATTCTGAAAGTATTATTTTTGGAATACTAACAGCATTAATAAAAAACATTGCAAAACGTTGAATTTTGAATCTGAGAAAGAACCACATGTAAACTTTCAGATCAGTTGTTTAACCACCAGAACCATACAATTCAGAACAAATGTATCAAAAGGATACTCAAATTTTTAATTTTTATTCAAATGTTCAACCTTGATCGACTTTATCCTTGGACACTTCTGGGTTAAAAAAGCCAGGACGGCGTCCCCAGTCGTATCTAACCATTTTTTTCCTATTTCTGTTATAACAAAAGACCATTGACATATTGCCTAAAAACTTATATACTACTTTTAGCTTTACATCTGGCCTATAAACTCGTGTGTAAGCCACACATTTTTTAAGATTTTCTTTCATTTTGTTTAGCAAATTAACTAAATTGATATTTTAGTATACATATATATACGTTCGGGTTGAACTTTTTGCAGTTTATTTAGGCAAGGATTGTAATAGCGAGGAAGTTTTCATTAACACTTCAATTTTAATTTTATTTAAGAGTGACCAAGTGAAAGTTTATTGACTGCCGTCATCTTTTGTAAAAAATAATCATATTTTTCGTATGTCCTAGTTTTCGTTTGAAAATATGTAGCTTACTTACTAATAGTGCAAAAATGCTAAAAAGGAAATTTAACAATTTATGTCAATACTGCAAATATTAAATACATAGTACATAATACACTACTACATATCTATTATATTAGCGAATATTATACCACACATTGGTAAAAATATTACCAAGAGTATTACTATTTTTAGCACTGCTTACTTTGCATATAAACAAGAACATGAAAAAAAACACATCTGAAACTAAAGTCGATATAGTTTAGCTTTGAGCTTTAAGATCACAATTCTGATTATCCACAAACTAGCAAAACTAGCTTACGAATTACAAGTAAACTAACTATTCAGCATGAACTAAATTGCTAAATTTATTTCCTCATACTTTCCTTGTTATAATCCCTTACACTTTTGTGCCGGAAAATGCATATAAAATTCACAATTTATTTAAGCCGACTATATTTCCAAATCCTAAATCATTGCACTCTCAGTACAGCTGGGCTACACGTCAATTATTATTTCATTGCAAATCATTTCAATATTCTTTCAATTTTTTTTCAAAAGTTTCCAACAAAACGAATATGGATTTACCATTTCTTCTTATTTTTCTATCCCTCTGTCCATATTTTATAATGGGCCAGTCGTATCAAACCCATCCCAACTGCGTTCCTCCTTGTAACCTCGAATCCCTTAAGAATCCACCAATAAGTGGTGGTCCACCTTGTATGTGTCGTATGGACGCTTTTCCGTCTGGCTGTCAAGTACCTCCATGTGGTCCGGGAGATACCAGCGACGGTGAAATCGGAACCTTTGTCTGCCAATGTACATTATACTTTGCACCAGAATTCTGCGTAACACTTCGCTGTGACAATGGAACTACTTCGTATGCGTCACTTTATTCGTCATGTCCTGCATACAGCGTACTACCTGTATCGTACCCGACACCTAGCTACCCATCATCGAACTACCCATCTTCCGGTTACACATCTCCAGGTTATCCATCATCAAGCTACCCGACTTCAAACTATCCGGCGACTTCAACCTGCAGCAATTACTGCTATTGTCAGGGCGAGCAACCTGAAGATTGTACTGCAAGTGATGATGGTCCATTTGAGGGAGGCAGATTTTGCACTTGCACCTTAGACAATTGGCCAGACGGTTGTGTCCTGCCACAATGCGAGATCGGTGACGACAAATGGTGTGAGTGCTCACCCGAGTTTAATGGCAGTCACTGCTTTGGGGCGAGATGTACTGTTTCTTAAAATAAAGCAACAGATCGACAAATTTAAAAAAATCGGACCTACAGCTTAAATATAATATGCAATATATAATAATTAGTAGTCTCATTTTGTGAGTTAAAACTTTTCCTTAATTTTTAAGTTTTGGGGTAATTGAACCTGTATTATTATTCCTTGTCAATTAATAACAAACAGTTTGTAATAAAATTAGAGAGAAGAAAATAAATGGTTTTAATGCACATTGCTGTCAACTTTATTTTAGAATTAATTGGAATATACCTTTTTACTTATATTATTCATGTTGAATCGATTTCATGCCTACCATTGTAATATTCATGATTGGTATCTAGTATATAAATTTTGTAAAAGTCCAAACATAAAAATCTTTTTAGGGTTGAAATAAAAACAAAGTTGACAAGCATGGTGAAAAACACAAAATAGAAGTATTAACTTGCCATTTAGCAATAAAGCAAATAAACTTTTATAAAAAATGCTTTGCATGCAATTTAAAAAGCAGGAATCAATGAAAAGTACAAAAAAATGTAAAAATTCCAGTCCTCAAACAAGACAGGATGGTCAATATTCAGCATAAATATTTGATGAAAGCAAACGCCAAAAACTGTATCTTCATAAAAATATATTTCTTTAAAATTTAAAATAGGTCTAAAAACTTTGAAAATTGAAATTTTTACTATTTGGTTTATTTATTTTGGCAAAAGATAGGAGAAATTTTCTAAGGCACAACATAAATATAATCATCAATAAGCATTACATCCATTGAGCCAATAAGGCAGAAAAAACTCATAAAGCACCTTCATCAACGTAATAAGCTAAAAAATGAATTAGTTTCGACAATAAATAGAACAATTTTACGCTCGTGTGCATTTTTCATAGCTATTTAAAAACAAGTTCCTTATTGAAATGCAACCTACGTTTATAACGGAAGTAGAATTACAAAATACTCGGTTAAAGACCATCAATATTCCAAGCTTAAGACTATTGCAATTTCACCATTGCTACCTTACACATCAATCCATTTTCTCTTTAAACTTTTAACATTATCATTTTAAAAGTTCCCCAATAATTATATATGTTTTTACCATTTCTTCTTTTATTTCTATCCTTTGGCCCATGCATCATCATGGGTCAGTCATATTTAACACACACCAGTTGTGTTCCCATGTGTACCCTCGATTCCTATAGGAATCCACCAATAATGGGTGGACCTCATTGCATGTGTCGTCCCGACGCTTTTCCATCTGGTTGTCAACTATCTCCATGTGGCCCCGGAGATACCAGTGACGGGGACTACACTTGTCAATGTACATTATATTTTGCACCAGATGAATGCGTATTGCTTCGTTGTGATAACGGAACTACTTCGTATGGGGCAATATATTCATCTTGTCCTCAATACAGCGTACAACCTGGATCGTACCCGACACCAAGCTACCAGTCACCAGGTTACTCATCATCAAATTATCCATCTCCAGGCTACCCATCGTCTAACTATCCGTCTTCCGGTTATCCAACATCAAATTACCCATCATCAAATTATCCAATTACCAGCTATTCATCAACTTCAACATGCGACAATTATTGCTTTTGTTATGGCGACCAGCCTCGAGACTGTGACGAAACGGATTTGGGTATTTTTGACGGAGGGGACTTTTGCGCTTGTACTTTAGATAATTGGCCAACTGGTTGTACTTTGAGACAATGCGTAGCCGGTGATGACGAATTTTGTGAATGCACACCTCAATTCAATGGAAGCTCATGCTACGCGGCAAGATGTACAATTTAAAGCAAAATGACAAGAAGTTTCAATATTCGAATTTAAAGATCTTAGAAATATTCAGAAATATAATTTTATTCCTATAATATTTGTTATTAATTGGCCAATCTATTCGTTTAATAAAGTTCATAAAAATTGTAATCCAAATGTTTAACCTTTAGCATTAACAGTACATCGACCAAAGGAAAGAAATATTCATGTCAGTCATTTATTCAAAAATTTTAATCCGAAATCCGTAAACTCATTCATAAATATCCCATTTTTTGTCCATTTGGAATAATCACAGTTCTCTATTTATTTATCATTAAAAATGTACTGATTGAAAATACTTGACAGGATTTGAAATCACATGTTAAATTTTAAAATGTAATTGGAGATTTCCTGGCATTTTTTCTACTATATTTAACTTCAACGTTTTCTAACGGCTCGTTCATTTGACTATATTTTTACGGTTTGCCAAAACCTATTTCATACACAAAATGAACACAAAATTTATGTTAAGGTAATTGGATTTAAGTTTAAGACTTTAAGTACCATTGAACTTGTAATAAGTTCATTAAAAGCATAGTAAACATGAATATTACTACAATCGTTCTAAGTCATGCATATATACTTATACATATATACGGAAGATGTATAAAAGTCTATTCAATTTAGTAGAGAAATTACTAATATTGAATATAAGTCGTCTTGTTGGTTACATTTTGAGCGTATATTGCCTATGGTTAATTGCAGCAATATTTTATTTAGCCAAATAGTCATCGTCCTTGCATATGCCACGTAAATATTAATAAATTTCATATTTCGACTTGCTTGAAGAATTTAACATGATATTGATATACAACGTTTTTAAACTCCAAATAATATCAAAAAGTTTTCCTGTTCACCTCGATCCACCTGTCCAACTTTAAAAAAAATATTTACTTTCCGTCTACACAACAATTTTTATGTTTGTATGAATATATTAAGTATAGAGTGCAAGTTTTGCAATTCAAATATACTGTTAGTTTAAAAAACACCCCCAATATTTGTTATCTTGAGATTAGTGACAATGCTTTCCTTGTGCTTCACGTTTTGTTTTTTAGTATTACTGCCTATAATGCAAAACCAAAAAGTCGATATAATAAATTATGCCAATTTTGCAAAAATCTTGTCTCATGCAAAATATTAAGCAACTACCCAAATCTAAGGAAAATATTTGAAAAAAAATACTAGACGTTTGCATATATTGCCCACAAACACAATTTTTCCGTTAATTCTTTCATCAAACGTATCATCTAGGACGTGATTTCAACAAATATATTACCTTGCACTTAATATTATCCCCGTGCCAAGATTTATATCTTTAAAAATCTTAAAGATATAATCTGCGTATTTCATAAACTCGCATAAAATTCGAAGTTATTTTTAATCAGTTCATCATCACTCGTCAGCCAATCAAGGAAGATATCTCACTTCAGAGAGACTGAGATAGATTATAAACTTTATAAGACATTATCATCTTAACAAAATTAGTTCAAACATTTGGCAATTACTTTTGTCATCGAAAGTTTCTTCAAAATTTCTTACTAAGACTAATTCACAATACATTTTCTCTCTGTTTTTTTTTTAAATTTTCAAAAGGAAACTTGAAAATGTTTTCACCATTTCTCATTTTATTATTCCTGCATGTTTGCACATACACTGTAATGGGACAAAAAAATTACCACATAGACCCAACTTGTATTCCGTTATGTGACGCCAACTCTAAAAATCCAAATATTCCTGGTAATCCACCCTGCTTGTGCAATCCTACCTTCCATATACCCGGATGCACTGTTGCCCCTTGTGGACCAGGAGACGATTCTAGTGACGTGTATACATGCCAGTGCACAGAGTACTTTCAGCCCATTTCATGCGTAACTTTACGATGTGATAATGGAACCACTGCAGTTCCATCATCTTGCCCATCATCCAACTACCCATCTTCCAATTATCCATCGTCCAACTATTTTTCATCCAATTACCCATCATCCGATTACCTATCTTCTAATTATCCATCGTCCAACTACCCATCATCCAATTACCCATCTTCCAACTACCCATCTTCCAACTATCAATCATTCGACTACCACTCTCGTAACTACCCACCTCCTAACTACCCATCTTATAGTTATCCGTCGCCTAGTCCTTACTCGTGCAACAACTACTGCAGCTGCGAGCCTTATCAACCATCAGAGTGTACCGACGAATCCATTCCACCAATTCTCGGTGGTCCACCTTGTGCCTGTAATATGGACTTTTGGCCAACCGGTTGTACCTTAAAGGCTTGCCAAACCGGAGACTTGGCAGATAACGCATACTTTTGTGAATGCACCCCAACTCATTCACCGGATTTCTGTTATATGCCAAGATGTTCTCCAAAAATATAAAATATGGTTTAAAATTCTCTATTTTTTTCTCTCAAATTCAGGATCTTAATTATTATCCCTCAATATTTTAAATTTGGATCATTAAAAAAATTGTTAAAATTTGTCAAAACGAATACACAATTGTAAAACAATTTAAATTTAAAAATCGATACGATATCTTCTATCAATAAAATTTAATTGGATTTTTTTCGGTTTATTAATTCATTGCTTCATATTCATAAATCATCATAATATTTGTTAAATATGCCTACTCAAAAATTGCTAACCTTCTCCAAAATCATGTCAATAACTTCATTGGCCTTTTCACATGTATTGAGTAGTTCCTGCGTTTCCTTACGTTGTTCCTCTAAAACATCAACATTTTCTTCGGAAAGCAGCTGCTCAGCATTTGGGGCATTGTGCAGCTTTTGCAACTAAATACAAATAAAAAGCAGGAAAATAATCTTGAATAATAACACATTAAAAAAACTAAATAATATTTAAATGCTGTTTTTACGCACCATATATCGCGTCATTAAATTGGAAGTGCCATACACCAACTTGAAGACAATTCCCCTCGCAACATGTTCCATGATTTGCATCTTTGCTCGTTGAAAGTACAGATGAATATCTTTTCGTACATTGGCCCTGTGTAGTTCGCGATCCTCAAAAGAAATTGACTGATCGTTTAACTGTTCCACCAGACTTTTCTTTGCCGAACCCTCCGAATTTGTATTGGGATCATGTTGATCCTGAACGTATTGATAACCATCATCTCCTGAATTAGTAGTTGAATCGGGAGAATCCGTACCACTTTTGTCACGGAATCCACCTCGAATCGTCCTAGCAATTGAGGCTTCAGCATTTAGGTAATCATCCAAGTATTTATTGCAATCCTACAATTTAATATCATTTTCCACTTTATTTTAAATTTAATTATTTTACAACAACAGCTTATCATTTTTATGTCATTTACCTTAAAACGCTCATTGATAAGCTCCAGAGCCACAGTTTTAATTTTCTGATAAAGTTTTGGATGCATTTTGATTGATGTGTCGCATGACGTGTCGATCGCACTTTTCATCTCTTTGTTCACCTCTCGAGCGCATTTGAGGACAAATGGGTACAAATTCTTGATTTCGCGTTTAGCCAGCTCTTGAAACGCATCCTTTAAAAAAATCGCAAATGTATATAAAGCTTGTGTAGTAAATCATCAAATTCATAAAAAGGATACTCTGCTTACGTCATAGTCGATCCTTCGAGAATGCAAAGCATGTGAATTTAATATGGCATTATCAATCTCCGTATCCGTCAGCTTCTTACTAGCCACCAATTTATCAAATTCCTTCCCCAAAAACAAATCAAACACCTGTTTAATCTTAGCCGATGCATTTAAGCTATTCAACTCCAAATTCCTCCTTCGTCCATCCACCTGAGCTGTATAAGCTTCCACAAATTTTGTTAACAATTCTAACAAAATCGCATCTTTTCCCTTATCAACAAACTCTGTTGGCTCCCCAATTTCCTCCAATTCTTCCAGATATTTATCCACGAGTTGCTCTACTAACCGTTTTATATCTGGAAGAGTACCTTGAATGGTTTTCATAAGCAGCTTACTCACTCTTTTGATTAAATAGCCAGTTCCATTGCAAACCGCTAGGGTAGGATAGTGAAGCTGGAGAAATTGACGTTCCTTTTTAACTTGATCCTCAAAGCTTTTCCCGTCTTGAACTTCCTTAAACGATCGATTCACAACGCCGATCATGCCCAGTTCCAGTTTGATTTTCTTTCCAGATAAAACGTCAATAGCGTTTGTGCCTTCATCCATCAAGTCCAGCTTGGTAAGTACTCCCAAAGTTCGTCGACCTTGTGGATCTACCTTTTTCGACATTGCTATAGATTTTGAGTCGGCTATATCAGTTGTTGCTGAGGAGATGGCAAGAATGATGCAGTTTTTATTGCTGATATATTTGTAAACAAGGTCGTTAATCTTTTGGACCACGTCGGTTGGTTGGTCCTGGACTGGATTCTCAACCAAACCGGGTAGGTCGACTAAAGTGAGGTTGGGAACGTTGGGAGAGTAGAGCTTTAATGTTATCGGCTCTTCGGATACGACTTGGCCAGTTTCATCAATCTTTTTTGAGATGGAATTTATTTCGTTTTTTACATCAGCCATTTCGGTGAATTTTTTACCAGGTAGGTGGAGAAATTCAACCCATTTTCCTTTTCCTAACAAATTAAAGGAGGAGATTTTCAATGAAATTTATTAAACAGGTGCATAAACGTTAACATGTAAATTGGATAGTTATTTAAGCTACCTTTGACATTATTAAGCTGAAGCACAATTGGGCATCTAGTCTGTATATCGATTCCTCTGGGAAGAAATTCTTCACCGGAAATACTTTCAAGCACGGATGTTTTTCCACTGGACTGCAAAAATATTTATAAATAAAAATTTACATAAACAATGTTAAAGTTAAGTGTGAATTTTTTAAAGAGAAGTTGCTTACCTGAGAACCACAAACTGTAACCTGGGGCAAATTGATATTATCATGCCCTTGTAAATTTAACCGATTACCAACATCATATAGTTGGTTCATCACTTGAATCACACTGTCCATCGCTGATATATCGTCGGGCCCACCGAATGGTCGTTTTGCAAAATGTTTTGACTGAGAACGGGCATCGTCTTCTGATGCACTATCGTCAGGTGTACGGTAACTCATTTTTAAGGAACCAACACAACTTATACGACTGATTTTAAAAGAATGAGAGATTATTTTACCTCTATTGTTAAAAGGGACAAACTGTTATGAATAATTTGTCGGTTAAATGGCAGCCTTTTATACTCCCGTTCCAATATATAAGTAACGTTGTAACAGGTAAACGATTAATACATCGTACAGATGATTACGTAATCGTAAACCATTAATTTTTGGTTTTTTGTCTGTTTGACTGGTTCCAGGAAAAAATCATAAAATTAATTGCGGTAGATAAATATATAATCAAATAGCTTT
>JAQFZG010005262.1:0-10605 GCA_034695465.1 Entomobrya nicoleti
AAGGTTCCATCATAGGCTGGTTTTGTTCCGTCCGAAGGAGTTGCCAATAATTCATGGTCAATGATGAATTCATTGGGTCCCCTTCTAAACGTTAGCCGCATGCTAGTGTTTGGAATAAGATAGCGGTTGCAGTCAAAAAACCCATGAGTAGTAATATTAGAAGGGGGTGTCCGATTTTTAACTTAATGTAAAGCGCTAAAGTCAATTTTTATATTTATTGTATTGTTTCTTATTTATATTTATAGTTTATATTTTGGGCTTGGTTCTTCCGCGGCCTCTGGCCGTGGTGTATTAGTGTTTATGATTACATATTATTGTTGCCCCTCCATTTATTTGTGTGGCTTTACCCCTTCCGTTTGAAGGTTTTGTTCAAATCAATTTATAATGCACATATAATATTAGACTTGTTGTGGTGGTTCTTATCATCATCGTGACATAGTCTTTTTCTTGTTTGTATGTCAGTGGTATCTCACTGACCTGTAAGCAGGTACGCAATATTTATGCAAGAAGAAGAGAATTTTATAAAAAATGAGTTTGTGCGACATCATAAATTTCAAGAGCAAGTTGCAAAAAAAAATGCGTACGATAAATCATCTTATTTTGACAGCACAAACATGCTTACAAAATACTATTCACAATGTAGTATTAGGCAGAAGGGCAGCAACGATAATAATTAATTTTCTGTTTGCCATCAGAAAAGACTGGTTTTTCATCATCATCATGTTAATTAATGGATAATGCACATAAATTCTCCAACTTTTGTAAGGTCATGTTATAGCCAAAATGTATAATTGTTATAGCGTAGTTTCATACTATTATCATCACTAGTAATTATTTAACAAAGCAATAACTCACAAAAGACACGAATAGCTTTGAAATTGTAAAACATGAATAAATCGTTTTTCTTCATCAATATCATTTCGTCATAACATCACGGCCTCGCCTTTTTATGCTAGTGTGCGAAGAAATTTATTAACGGGATTTATATTGAAAAGATGATTTTTTTCGTCAGTAATACGTGGATAAAATCAAACGATTTTGTCTTACTCTGGTCATTATCGTCATCGTCATTCAACTGAATAGAATTACTTCTTAAGTACTGACAAAACGACTAGTGAGTGAGCGTGTAGTGCCGTTGTGCCTTGGTGTATTATCTCTGTTTTTCGTATAAGAGTTCCCGATTTTTTATACATCCTGTGTTGGCGACATAGCTGTATTGGATCATTTGAATTTAAAATAGAGCATTTAAACTTTAATCAAAGCTGCTGTTGTAAAATCAAATGAGTTTACTCACACAAAAATGGATTAATTACTCGAAATGTTGTTAGTCCGATCAAAAAACGTCCTAGCTTTAATACAAGCAAAGTTATATGTTCAAATGGACAAACTAAAATGAGTGCATAAAGTTACATCAGCAATAGTAGTGCGTACGAAGAGAACGTTTTGGTTTGATTATTAAAAAGTAAGCCAAAGTGAGCAAACTGTGTACCTTTAAGTAGCTTTAAATCATCAGTATCATCATGATCATAATAACTGAAGCAGCAACGGATGGAAAAGAACGAGCATATTACAAGGTATGTGATGATGAGACTATATTTTTTGTAATAATTATGAATACGAACACGATCAAAAAATTCACTCCGAAAATTACGTACTAAAAACGATCATCATCATTTTTTCAACTTGTGTCAACGTTCAACTTATCATACATTGCCATTTATGAGAAAGAAATTTTCTCAGTAAAGTCAAGTTTGAAAGGTGCACGCATTGGAGACGATTAAATGAATCGCCTATTAAGTACACATCGTTTCGAACTGTTTCTTGGTGAAGTGTTCACATCTTGTTTCGAGTTTCCTGAAATGTTTACAATATAATTACTGGCTTGTGTTAATCCTGACAGTTTGGCTACTTTTCCATTATGCAAGTAAGTGCAATTATGAATGATACTTTAATGAAATAAATTAAGTCATGCAGATACTTGTAGCATTCTTGTTCCCAAACATAAAAATTCATTAAAACCATGCTGAGAAGTTTGATTATTAGATACTCATGAAAAATAAAATTACTTTATAGTGCAGCAAACGGACTTGTTGTTTTTTCTCTCAACAATTATCTATAGACTTTAGACGCATTCCTTTATGATGATGACAAAAGTAAAAACCATCTACAAACCATTTACACATTCTTTCGTCTCATTTCTACGCATTCATATGTTTATACATGCAAATTTTTATTTCCAAATTGACTGACTATGCATCAAGCAAAAGAATGCAATCTTGGTATTATGTTCGCATTTCATTTTGGCCATTTTTACTGCAGAGGAATAATAAGATGGGGCTAATCAATACTTCCCTAAAATATATCTCATCTTGTTTGTTTTGTCAAAAAGCAGATATCATCCATTTACTAGCCCAATCAATCAAACCAAAAATTCAACCAGTACATAAGTAAGTGCAATGCTATGCATCTAAGAAAACGTCATTCATACCGAAAAATGCTCCTTTGTTCTATACTTACATTTGCCATTTAACAAGCCTAAATTAGATGCGTATATTTTAAAGCAGCACAATAATAATAATAAATCTGGCAATAATCTTTGCAAAGTAAAAACAAAGATGAGATTTAAAAAAAGTTTCAATTGATATAAGATGAACAATGTGAGAATAGTGGCAAAAATAACACTGTATGATGTAGCTCAACGTAACATCACGTCATCTTTTTTACTTTGTCTGTGGCATCTGTTTAAATATCATCGTATACAAAAAAGACAAGCCTTCTTAAATGGGTAGAAATAAATAGATGATGACGATGATCATAAGATTACTAAAAATGCGGAAGCGAGTGGGTTTTCAACTTTTATTTATCTTCTCTATGATACACAACGAAGGCTGGTACAAAAAATGAAACAATAAAGTCAAGGTCACGCCAACTCACATGCTCAAGTAAAAATATGAGCAACTTTTTGTTTCACTGACATTAGAATTACTCTAATGCACTGTTCAAAGGTTCAAGTGGCATATAAGTTTACTCGCCCACTTATGATTGCTTGTAGTTACACATACGTGTATATTCTCTAAAAGCCCCACTATATATTCCCCGTGTACTACTTATAAATAATCTACAAGATGCAACATTTTCATTATTATTCATTACAACAGCGCAGACTTTAAATTAACTAGTTAAAATATCATAATCCAAAATATTATCCCGATTTAATAGTTATTCAAGTATTTTTTACCTGATAACAGAAAAAGTTATTTAAAGGCTTTTGACTGTTTATTCGTAAGTAATACAAATAAAATACAAAGTACAACACTAAGCTTGAATGCTACGTTGCAAGATATGAATAATATTGGCGAAATGAAAATAAATCATACTGGATGTCAAAAGCAAAAAACTGGCACAAAAAATATGACTTCAATATTGAGCAACATTCTTTTCGTTTTCATTATTATTTTTAAAAAACTTGTTTCTGTACGTTATGGTCACGAGTCGAAAAAGTCACGAAGGATATAACGACGTAAATATTGGGTTAATTATCATGTTCATAAACTCATGCGATAATAATTTATTGCAAATAATGGCAACAAATTAATACAAAATGTGAAGGTTGCAATTAAAATTTATCGTTATTTTTATGATTACATGATGATGCGTTGCTTTGTTAGTGTGTACGAGTAAAAAGTGATATTACTGCTTGGATAACGTTCTCAACAAAGTGAACGTGACGATCATTAATTCAAGAATGGCACAAGAAACGTTGCAAATATTGACGATGACTAATGAGATTTGATTTTTATGATGTCAGTTCGGTCGTTGTTGATTAAATTCCAACTTCTAAAACGTACACACATACAATTTTTTCAAACATCATGATACATATAGTAGAAAAGAAAAAAATAAGCCAGACAGAAAAGTGAACTTGCACCGATACAACATGGAATCTCTCACGAGTGCACGATTTGACTGGCGTAGTTCTAGAAAAAAATATCACTTGCCCACTTCGTATTATCAACAATTTTTAGACACACAGAAAAAATTCTTTTTACCTCGTGAAGTTCTTTTTCACAAAAGATGTGATTATAAATTGTTGACATCGAGTCAAAGAGCATGTTTGCCACGCATTCGGGAGTTAATCTTGGAGTCACAGAAAACTCCAGTTGTTATAAATCTTTCAGGTTTCCCGGGAACAGGTACGAATAATTTTGGTACTATTTAAAAAAACAAATTATCTATTTTTTTTCTATTTTTGTGAAAAGGGAAGACATTTATGCTTAGCGTTATTTCTAACGAAATTGTAAACGCTGGAATGACATATCATGTTGCCTCATTTACTGGTAAAATGGCCTGTGATCTTGGAGGTTCAACTTTACATTATTTACTGGGACTTTATGACGTCAACAAGTCGTCCAAACTACAAGTGGATCAACCCGCGTCAAAGGAAACGACAAAACGATTAAAACGTTTAAATTTTTTGTTGTGTGATGAAATGAGCATGGTCGGTGCATACTTTTTGAATATGATGAATCATCGTCTACAGCGCTTGCGCAAGTGCAACAAGCCATTCGGAGGCATAAGTATAGTTATGTCTGCAGACGCAGCTCAACTTTCTTGTGTAAAAGACATATATCTATATACTGATCCAAGCAGGATTGATGACTTGTTTGCAAAAGAAGGACTATTGTTGTATCAAAATCCAACCGAGTTTTTTTATTTTAACCGACCAAGTTCGTCAGAAAAAAGACGTGCGTTTTGCGGAATTGTTAACAAAAATGCGTTGTCATAAATTAAGTGAAGGGGATATCGAGTTGCTAATTTCGCGACATGAAAACTACGTCAGTGCTGATGAGCGTAGTAATTTTGCGGATACTCCAGTATTATTTGCCACAAACAGGCAGATTGATGATTATAATGAAACCGCGGTGCTGGAAAAAAATGCTCCAGTCAGAAAAATAACCCCCACGTGGGATAAAATCTGTAATGATTGTTCAAAGTTGTTTAAAAGTTGCTATGCTGGTCCCGGGATAAAGTTACACGTTGTTAGAAACCTTGCCTATCAATTAGGAATTTGTAATGGTACTGTATGTACTTGTGTTGATGTTGTTTTTGATGGCACAAATGCGCAGCCAAGTTTTATTAGTGCAAAAGTTGAAAGTTTTAAAGGTATCCCACCTACTGGTACCAATCTCGTACCAATACCATTAATTACCGAGAGAGTATTTTGCCCACATTTACGCAAATACCTCGTTGTAAAATTTTTACCTATTGTAAACTGTGAAGGTATGAGTTTTCATAAAGCTCAGGGAGCCACACTACCAAAAGTTGTAGTTTGTTTGGATGGAATCAACAAATTATCAACAGAATTTTATGTTGGGTGCTCTCGTGTAGAAAAACTTGAGGATTTATTGTTAAAGTCTAGTATTCCAGTTGAGAAGTTTTTTGTTTAATCTCGTTTATATTTATCATCTTTTCAACATTTACACCAGGTTCACTGAAAACAAATTACAAACTTTAAACTGGGTTTTTATATTTACTTTAATATTTTTATGTTTAAATGTTAACAGTTTTATACTATTTTTGATTTTGTTTTTCGTGCTCTAAAAGTTCCCCACGGAGGGCCCCCCGAACCCAACAGGACAGGAGAATCGGGTGGGACAGTGAGTTTGTTTGTTTTATTGTACGTTTTACCATTAAAATAAACGCACTTGCTGTGTTTCCCATTCTCCACATCATCAAAGATGAAAATATAATTGCATGCGGTCGACTGCAAATATATTTTGACCACCTTTATTTATTGTGATAAGCAACATTTTTGTGGTAATGTTTTGATTTTTTTCTTTTTAACAATGTTGAAACATGACCATGACAAAAGTCTATAATCATGACAAGTTTTTAAAAGATATTTTTCGTGTTTATTATCAGTCAATGTTTTTATGGTGATGCGTGATGATGTTTTTTCGTTTTAGCAACAAAGTTAATAATATACCACATTTGTAAAAGTGTTTTATTATTCAAAATTAAAAACATGTTTTGTGGATCCGCTTACCTTTTAACGGTATTACTGTAATAACTTTTAAAAGTAATTTGCAAACAATAAATCATTTGCTGTCAAAAGCATCTCTTGTACTTTGTAATTAACTTTTTTTTGTATTAAAATTTTGCAGTTTGGCTTTTCCATACCGAGTATTTTGAACCATTCAGTGTCATTCAACTCAAACTTCACCTGTAGAAATCTGAAAGTCTCTAGTCTAAGAATTGGTTGCTTAGTTTATTCAACTTTCAGCCTGGATGTCAGTCAACCCTAGGAACAAAAAAGGCATTTTAGTAAGCTACCATGTAAAATTTAGAGTATAAATTCTTTGTACCCGAGCTTTTTGATTACCAGTATTCATTTAAACATTTAAACGTTCAAATCCAAATTTCTGTCAAAGTGAAATAAAATTCCAGTTTTCTTTCACCACATATTGGGGGAAATTGCAACTATTTTAAAAGTGGAAACAATTTACTAACAGGTAAGTTGAAATAAACTTGTATTCAAACAACATTTTTTCACATGGCACTACTTTGGTTACATTTTCAGTACGCTGGTGTGCATGGTGTACCCTTTATACTCTTTGGAGGTCCAGCCTCATCTGATGGACTAGGACTGAGGACACTGAACCAAACGTAAAACAAGGACGCATCACTGTTCGCCTCACCACCAACCTTCACAACCAACTACAGAAATCATGGAGAAATCAGGGAAACCGGGCCAGCGCATTCAAAAGGTAAATATAATTTTTCATTTATATTTTTACACGCATGTTTTTAAATTACTGCTGTATTGTTTGTAGTATGCGTGTGGCATATGCCAAAAGAAAGAGTCAACAATGGAAAGACTCGAAAAACACTTGCAACTGCATTGTTGTTTAAAGTGTGGGGAAGTATTTTTGGACAAGAAAAAGGAGCACCCAACTTGTATTGCTATTAGACAGTTGGGTGGTAATAGGAACGACCTGCCACCACAGCTTGGAAATTTAAATAGTAGCATGTTTGATTTAGCAAATACGGCACATAGGGGCTCTCTTGCTACTTTTATTCACGAGTATACGCAGCATTATCAATTGCTTGTTGATGCATTTGATCATGTCTATGGAAGTCTCTATGAGATTGTGCATGGTTATGTAATGCACTATGTTAATGTAAAGGTGAAGCTTTCATTTTTTTTACGTTTAAGGGAAATTAAATCAGGTGAAGTAGTGGAAAGATTTTTCAACTCGAAATATTTTTTAGTTTCACATCCCAGATATATAAGTGGAATAGTAGAATTTCTTTTAAACACTATTATAGACACTTTAAATTTATTTAATAACGAGCGTTCAGAATATGTCATGATTAAGGTTTTACAGTGCCTGCTTCATTTCGCAGCAGCAGAGCAGACTAGTGTAGGATCATATCTTCCCTTACCGGGAGCATTGGCAAAAAAACGCGGTGTTATTAATATTTTGACAAAAAGTCCAAATGAAAATTGTTTTATTTTGTCTGTTTTGAACCGGCAATTTGAAAACTTTTTTAAATCAAAAGCATTTCCCGATACTGCTTTTGAACAATTACCAAACAAACAAAAATATTTGGTAAAGTTGCAAATGACTAAACCTAAAAATTACAAAAAGATATTGGAGCATGTAAAATCCAACAATTTGTTGAATTTGGATCTTTTTAATGGTCCAGTCTCTCTTGCCGAGATTGATTACTTTGAAAAGGTCAACAAAATCCCTATTGTGATATTCGGGATTCACAAAAAAACCCATAGAGTCCACCCAATTCGGGTAAGTAATCATGCACATGATGATTACGTTTCATTGCTTTAAATAAAGCGTGGGGATTTAAGTATGGAGCAGAAAAAAAAATACAAGAGCAAGTGTCATTTTGCTCTCATTTACAGTCCTAGCTTATTTTTTGCCAACAATTGCAAGTATAAAAGGTATCTATGTGTTACTTGCGCAAACATGTACTCACGAAAGGTATATGCAAACCATATCGGTGATTGTGGCATTACATCAAAGTTGCACATTACCTTTCCAACTGACACACATTACAAGTTTAAAGAAACTCATAAATTTATGAGTTCGCCGTATAAATTAGTTTGCCAAGTAATAACAGGGGTTACTGGAAATGGTCAAGTAAACATTTTGGGCTACAAAATCGTCGGGTTTGGACCAGAAGAGAATATTTTGCTCAGTCAAACATATTTGGGTGACGATGCAATAAATTTATTTTTGCAAGACATTACACACTTTTCAAAAAATCTTCTTTTGAAGCAAAGATTTCAGCATTATCCGCTTGTTATGGAACAAGAAGATTTTGAGGCACGAAAAAATGCCAAAGAGTGTGAAATATGCAGTGCCAAATTTGACGGCAACCCTACCAACGGGATCCCACAGTCTCATCACAATCATTTCATTAATAATCCCAAGTATAGGGACCCTTTTTTGGCAAAAAAAATCCATTTTTTATGTAGCCCATGTAATCTGGCATTATGTGCCAGAAATGAAGTGCCGCAAAACGGTACTTCATTCCTTGTTGTCTGCACTAAAAAGTAATACAAAGACAAAAGTAGTCATAATACCCCGAAAACGGGATGATTTTATTAGTCTTCAAATACCTCAATTATTAAGGACACTAGAATTGGGAAATTTTTTGGATGAAAAGCTGCCAAATTTGGTTGATGCTTTTAATGTTGAATGCAACCAAAAATATTTTCATCATTTCAATAACAAATTTGGAACGGGACCATATCCACTGTACTTTCCGTCTGGTTCTGTTATTAAAAATTTGACAAATGAACAGTTGCCAACGGAACATGAACAGTTTATTGACCTCGAACTCAATCGATGCTTGTCTCTGACTGAATTTAACGCTGTTAAAACGTTTTATGAACAAAAAGAATGCAAGTCATTGCATGACTATGCAATGCACTATTTGGATTATAGAGTGCATTCAATAAATGCTGTCGTCCAATCATTAAATTACTGGGCCATGCTTAACTTCAGAATTACTATTCATCACGATCTTTCGCTGGCAAGCTATAGTTATTCTGCAGCCATGCTTTTTACAAAGGCAAACTTTGAATTCCTTAAAGATGCAAAAATAACGGAGCATATTTTGAATAACATGGTTGGGGGTGTTTCCCATGTAAGTAAGAGGCATATTGTGGCCCACTCGAATCGTTTAGGTCACTATGTGGTTGACAATAGCAAAATAATTGAACTTTTGACCTGCGATATTAAAAGCTGTTATGCATCCTGCATGTCTGGTATGCTTCCAATTGGCGAATATAGATTACTTCCTGGCAGCGAGCTTGAACATTTTGATCCAACGACTTTTGATTCAAACGGAGCTTTTGGATTATTCTTAAATGTCAACTTGGATTATCCGAGCACGATAAAAAAGGAATCAAGTGATTTTCCATACTGTCCAGAAATGTTATCGATTGAAGAATGTGGTGAGAGAACATTTTATCAAAACCCAGGATCAAGCATAAAGCATGTTGTATTGACTCAAAATTCCAAATCAGGAGTTTTGTTGCATCATTCGATGCTTCAATGGTATCTGAGTAGAGGAATGATTCTCACCAAAATTAATTATGGCATCCGATTCAGGCAATCTGTTTGGTTGGAGCCTTTTGTCAAGTATAATATTGATCTGAGGAATAAAGCTCGCAACAAGATTGAATCTCAACTCACAAAGTCTGTAATTAATTTAGTTTATGGCAAGTTTTATGGTGGGTACGAAGGACATTCTGTGCGCTTTTGCAACAACAGTCGCAAATGTATGCAAATGGCAGCTTTGCCAAGTTTTGTAGACTGCACAATATTGAATGAAGGGCTGAGTATTTTTTACATGAAGAACAAAAACAGGCTCTATAACCGTAACATTTCCATTGCTTTTACAATTTTACGATTTGCACATTTGCGGTATTATCAAATGATTTATCATTTAAAGGATTATTTCAAAGACAGGATTTTAATTGCTGGCGGGGAGATTGATTCAATAATTGCAGAAATTAGAGACCCGTATGAAACATTTATTCGTGACTTGCAGAATTTGCAAGAAATTTTTGATTTTTCCAATTTAAATGTAAATAGTCCACTATTTTCAAGAGTAAATGAACAGAAAATAGGGATACTAAGATTAGAGCATGAGCTAGCTGTTGAGTTTGTCAAGCTAAAGAGTAAAAATTATGCGATAAAAACTTTATGCAGACAATGCAGAACGAATACTGACAGCAATGGTGGAGATGTTTGCACGGCTTGCGACAAGAGTGTTGTTGTTTTAAAGGGGATACCTAAAAATGCCACTTGTCCATTTGAATACTACCTCTCTGCATTAAAGAAAGAGGCGACATTTTTCAGTGATTATTATTCTGTGCGTGCAAAAGATCAAAATGTGACACTTCACCAAAAAACGCGTACACTTTTGGCCCTAAGAGACAACAAGAGGGTGTGGTTAAGCGATGGTATAAATTCTCTTCCGTTTGGTCATGACGAGGTTAGTCATGATGGAGAAGAGCAATGCAATTGACCTTCGTTTTGCATTTCCGAGCACTATTCAGATTTGTGGTGA
>JAQFZG010005263.1:0-10602 GCA_034695465.1 Entomobrya nicoleti
AGAAATTGGAAGATATTATTAACGTTAGTTGTACATATATGTGGAATTTACTGGGATACCACTACAACATATTTAGATTTTATGTGGTTTTAATGAGCATATGGTACTCATATTTTAACTTCGAGTATTCTAATTATTCCATAAAGCGGTATGCACAAATTGTAAATGATTTTAATCTTGACATTCATTTCACAAAACCAGTTTTCATCTGGTTGTCATCCGGCAACTGGATTTTGTTGGCTGTACAGACACATGTCATGTTATACTACTTCATTAATCATGGATTCATTTTTGCTTTGAGCTGTTCAATGTTAACAAAAGCATGGGAGTTTAATAAGGAACTGATTGCGATTGGAAGTTCAAATACTGATTTGGTAAAGACAAATAGTTTAATGGTTTCTAAATATTGTTTGATTGAGAACTATTTTATTTTATTAACAGGGCTTTCAACTTGTTTCCAAGATAAGGAAGGAAATCGAGAGAGTCAATGATGTTTTTGATTTTCACTTCATTACATAT
Organism: Entomobrya nicoleti; assembly: GCA_034695465.1. Taxonomy (NCBI): domain Eukaryota; kingdom Metazoa; phylum Arthropoda; class Collembola; order Entomobryomorpha; family Entomobryidae; genus Entomobrya; species Entomobrya nicoleti. Next base: position 520 of record JAQFZG010005263.1, read on the forward strand.
TATTTTGTCGTAATTACTCATTTGTGTCAAATCCCGGATAAATATTTAATATCGTCCTTTAATGTTTTCTGGGTACCGGTGTTATGTCAAGTGCTGTTCAATGCGACCACTTGGATTATTGCTGCCGAGTTTCACGACTACATTACTAAGCATTTTATGAAATGGTGCACAATTTGTACAGCACACCCGGAGAATACTCAATTGGGTAATTTGCAATTGATGTTAGCAAAACTTGAATTACAATCAGAGCCAATCGCATTGTCTTGCAAATACTTTCACATAACCAATAGATTTTTAGCTTCTGTGAGTGTAAACTATATTCATGCCATTTCAAATGAAACAATAGGATTTCAATGAGTCTAAGCACAATTTTTTGTGTAAAGCTTAGTTTACTTTATTTGTTTATTTCAGATGCTGAACTTCGTGGTGACATATACTATTATTTTATTTCAGATGAGGTCATCAAACAAAGATTCAATGTAATTCTTCGCTTTAATAGATTTGAATTTATTAAGTGTAGATGTTCAAGATGCAATATTGGAAATTCTAACGTTCATTTTGGTGGATTATTTGTCAAATAATATCCCTTTTGCTTCTGTTTCCTTTAAAGGGAATTTATGTCAGGCATATTTACTAATTGTTGGAACTAGGCTACAAACATAACTAATTTCGTATTGCTTAAGAAAAAATTAAATGCTTTCAGTAAATTAGTTTGTTCGTTTATTAAAAAAGAAATCCATTATTGTAACCCACAAATAAAAATTTAAAGTGTCCTATATATTTGCTTATTTTTTAGTTCTCGTGTAAGTTTTAACATGCAATAGTATTATAATTAAAACACTGAAATAAAATCATTGATAGTGAAAACTCTTCAGAAGCGTATTCCTGCTGTGGGTATTTTTGCAATAATCTTTATGAAGTAAAGTTTAATTTGCCTCAACGGTTCTAGATTAAAGTATCTTTCTATTAAAACAGCCATTTCAGGTTCAAGAAAAATCATATAGTTTAAAAAGATGTATTCGTATATTAAGTGCTTTTTGGACATTCCGTTGACATAGTGATAAGAAACATGGATAACGCAAATATGGCACACTATAAACAGATACAAGATTTTTTTAACCTCTCACTAAAAGTTTGAACGTACGCGTAAAATCTGAAACACATTAGAATTATTTACCTGCTATGTATGCATAATATTCTTTTTTCACTAGTCTACACCGTCTTAAGCCATAGACACTAAAAACTCTTTCGAAGCGTATTCTTGTACAAGGTATTCTTGTCTTCTTGTGTTGTCTCCTGAAATAAAATAAGTTTTTCGTCAGCGGTTCTGGGTCAAGGTATAATTCTACCAATATCCAATTGTTTGTCAATCAATAGTCAAAAAGTTTGATCCCCATTTTTACAATAAATTGGACGTAATAATTGGATTTCAGTTAATAACATTACGGTTAAGGTTCAACACGTTAATTGTGGGAAAAATTCTTACTTCCGTAGAAATATGTTTTATTTTTAAATGGATAGTAAATTAATTTTTATGATAAAAAGTTATTACTATTTGTATACGAACAATTGAATAGTCATCAAATTATGTCAAGCACATGAGACGCCAATAACGTATACGCGGAATGACAAACTGTTCATAATTAGGCTTCATTTCTTAAAAAAGCACTGGATATTGGTTGTGAAAATCGTTTCGGGTTAGTTATAAAACTTATTGTAGTAATATTTGCACCTCAAAAAAGTTCCAATACAAAATTTCCACAGGACATGCTGAATTTTTATACGCACTTCAAAAATAAATAGAATGCTTGATGACGTTAAACCATAAATAAGCATCAAAAACAAAGTTACAATATTTCCACTCATATTCGGCTTTTCTTCCTCAACACTCCTGCTAGTCTCCTTTACAGCAAACTGCTTACTATTTCGAAAGAACTTGGGCCACCAGTCCCACATTCCAGACTCCTTGATAAATTTTATCCTTTTCATGACAACTGGATGAACGTACCCGCTTAACTTCAATAATAAACTTATATCCGAATAAGGTTGTTTTCCAACGTAAACACCTTGAGTACCATTTCTCTGTAGCTGCTGCCCAAGCTCGTTGGCCAAAATTTCTGGAACAACCAAAGCAGCTCGATTGCATTCAGAAAGAAACTTTTCCAAATACTCCCGCTCTACGTTCCATGCCTCATATCTCTTTTCCATCATTTCCTTTGAATGTGGCCATCCATACTTGATTAACGGGTCGAATGCTGATGTCACGATAGATTCAATCTCGGGATGCAATCTTGTGTGATTCATTATTTTCGATAGAACTGCACTAGTAATGTTATTAAACATTGATGCTCGTGTCCATTCATATATTTCAGAAGTAATAGTAAACATTTCAATACTGGTAGGATCGTGTGTCAAGTAGTGTGAATTTACTTTAGTTAGGTGAATCCAAGCAGCCGTGTCATTGTCATGTTCTGTCAGCTTTTGTTTCACAGATCTTTCATCAGATCTATGCAAATGAAGCCAAGCTTGTGTAATATTGTCGCGTTCTATCCACCTTCGTCGTAAACTAAAGAACAAAGGCATCGCATCAAAATGAAGATGTGAGGATCTCGAGTAAATCGTAAAGTTGTTGTCAACCAGTTCTTCAAATGTTTCGTATGGTACAGACTTCCTGAGTGTAATCATATTGTAAACATTTTCACTTTTGTATGCATTGCTAAGCACAATTCCAACCAGGAGAAAGCTTCCAACGGCAGAACGTAAGATTAGATTTGTTGTAACGCTGCCGAAAAACGGATCTCCTTGCTCAACCATAACTTTATACGTACTGAAAAGGTATCCAAGAGTCATCGTAAAGAAACTTTGGTAGTAGCTACCTGTTTTAGGAACTCTTGCTACAATCCATGCTAAAGATATGCTGGAAAGCAGTATGCATCCCCAAATGTAGATATCATACACACTGAACAGTTCGGAGAATGGAATAAACTGCTTTCCTCTGTCACCACCGCAACTCACAAACCGCAAATTTGTAACTTGCTCCGGCAGTGATAGCAGACGATAAATCGAATAATTGGACGATTCTACATTAATTTGTAAAGTCGTTGTAAGTGTTACGTCAATTCTATTAACTGTATTTTCGTATATTTGACCTTTTATGCAAACCCTGTCGTCGTAGAAGTGGTACGTGTAGTTGCCCATCATAACTTGTAACAAACTTGCCATGGCGTGAAACAATCTATCCTGAACATACTTAAATGGAATTTTTGCCAGTGATTTTAGTTCCATTGTCGAATGTTCGAAGAATGTAGAATCTTTTGACAAGTAGTTTTGACAATGACGTAAGTGATTCGTTATTGCGTTAAAAGTTCGGTCATCTTCAGAATCGCTTTCCGAATCTGGAAGCTCCCATAACGTATTTGGTTCATTTGATTCTCTACTTCTTCCAGATAAGTCGTTCGAAAGAGAATACAAATCAATTGGATGCCTTGTTAATGCAGGTCGGATCATAGATTCAGCTTTACAATTGCCACAGTTTTCAATTCTCGTAAACGACGAAATGTTTCCTGTAATAAAATTAATGTTTCGAGACTTTTCTTGAAAGTATGCCACTATAAATACATTGGAGGTCAATGGTGAAGGCCCACTAGACTTGTAGAAGACTAGTGGGTATACTGCATTAAGGATCCACCAGTAAAGTTCATTTAGCTCACCATCAAAGAAATCTTTATATTCGCTGGAAACGGATAATGGCATCAGGGACCAATCCCGTTTCTTGTGTGGAATTGAAATTAACAGGCTAATCTGTGGAACGATAGACGGTTGCATGTAATTGAAATATTGAGATTGTCCGGATATTTGATAATAAAATAATTTTGGATACTTGGAATGCAGACTTGAAAAGAAGAAAATCTCTGGGAACATATGAATGTGAACTTGACATCTCCATGGTTTCATACGTAAACTCATGTTAAAGAAATTAAACTGCAATGATAAATTAGCTTCTCGCTGGGGTCTGTAGTAGTCAAGTCTTTTTCCAAATGAAACATCCGATGCCGTGTTATAAATATGTTGGAATTTGTCCAGCTGTCTTACAACATTTGGATTTGTGGGTGTTAAAAAGTTAATAGCCATGTGATTGTCTAGTAGAATGAAGCACCAATGTCCACTAAATACACTTAGCACTGTATTTAAATTAGAAATTATAAGGTCGTCTACGATCTTGCCATCTGCAAAATATCCGTTTTGAAATAGACCTATTATTATTAAATTAACTAGAAGTATACATTTACTTTTTGGAAATATCATCTTGACAATTCAATGGCTTGCTTCAAGTTTTCGAGTCTTCAAATATTTGACATCTACTATCATACAAGTGCTTCCTTTTACTGTTGGATAACTTTTCTGTTTAGACCGGGTTAAATTTATACAAAAGTCTGACCACAAAAAGTCTGTATGCCAACGATATCAAACGAACAGAAATATTCTACTTGTTTGAGCGCTTAGCAAATATTTCGATACAACTTTTTTGCATTCGTTTCTGCTGAACAATTCCTGATTTTATTACTTATAATTCAACCAAAATATATTTTTCACCAGACCAACGGCATTTACAAAATCCTGAAGAAGTTGTTGGGGTTTAATTAAACTAAATAATAAAATCAAATTCATCGGTTGTTGTTCAGTTTTCTAAAGTATTGGATTTATCTTATGTCTTATGATACGATTTTGAGGATAACCTATTTAAAAAATGGTATCAAATCCTTACAGTTGTATTTCTCAAGCCTAGCTTAATATGCGGTTGAATGTTCGTAGATACTAAAGTATTCCGTTGTGTAAAGTTTGATCTACATACATGTTTTCTACTTCTGCGTTAACATGTTTATTGATTTTATTTTGATGGTGGTAGAAGAAAAAGTAATTATAAAGCTTATGAATAACTAAATGCCAGACGCAATTAGCACTCAAGTATGTATTAACCGATAGCTTTATTTCAATTTATTTTCCTTTTATATTAAACTATTTTTTTCAAGAGCTAAGAGTTATATGGAGAACGGTAACCAACTTAAACTTAACACGACACGAAGCTATATAAGTTCTAGAATAACTGAAACTTTGTCCAAAAACAATTTTCTTAAAAATAAAAGCATCAATTGATCCAGCTTTAAATGATCAACCAAATATTTTAAATACGGTTTTTTCAAACCATTTTGAATACAAATTCAAACCATTACCAAATTGAGAGTAGCACCAACAATTAACTTTAACTGGCTAGTATGTTAACTGTGGCGGTGTAACCTTGCTGCTAGTGCCATCTGCTTTGTGTTCACTGTGCAGTGCAGTAATGTGCAATGGGCTGTTGCTTTGATGGATGTGAATCGTATTGCCACAAAGCCACCCAAATTTCGAAAGCATATTCCAATCCTAATACCTGCATTGATATAACTAGAATGTAATGGAATAACGTAAAATTCAGGTAAATTCTTGACTTAATGAAAGGTGGTGGTTTGTAATAGCAATTCCATGGGTTGGTGTGGTATTTTGAGGACATTTGACCTTTTTTCAATGCACACTGCATATTTAACCTCCTTTTCAAATTAGACATCGCCCTCGAAGTAATAATAGGTCATCCGACGATGCAAGCAGCAGCGCAAAATCCACCCGAAAGAAAATCCCTGTTTCCAGATTTAACTCCGTCACAAATAATGCAACTCACTACCAACTACTTGATTACTTCATTAAATGGCATTTGAAAATAGCAGTATTTGTGTCCGCAATACGTATTTAGATTAATGAGCATGCACCACAATTAGAATACTATCAAATCATAAGCTATTAAAATAGTGGAATTGCCGGTTTTCAAAACCAATTGCCCATTTAATTGTCAAGTTGCCAAAAAGCTGCTCTGGAGTGAAAGTTTGAAAATCCTGTTCCTAGATTCGCCTGAAGCTCTACATGTTCAACAAGCATTGGAGAAAAATATTAAGGAATATTTTCCATTCAACACAATTTTTCATTTTGGCATATTGCAGGCAAACGAAACGATTAATAATGTAGTTTCGAAATATAATATTACATAATAAAATATTTATTTCTTACACTAAAATTACACCATCGACCTGCTTGCTTCCGGTAAATAACATTGTTTTACCTATGCGCTCGCCTGTGATGTGCATTTCTTGAACACATTTTTATTTTACATTACGTCAAGCGAAATAATAATAGCAGTGTTATTAACTGTATCATCAATAATTCGAAGTCCAAGTGTAGCCATGCACATTCCGTAGGTTCCGATGTGCAACCCAAACGCTCTACAAGCTTTGAGAATTTTTCGTTCGCGTTTCCCTGTCAAATGTAACAAACAAAAGGCCTTAAAGTCTATACTGTGCTGGTAAGGGATGTTCCCGAGATATGTTAGTAGTATTGAGTTTATTACGGACATAACACCAAGAGTAGGAAATAATGTGTATGTAAGCATATTAATTTTGTCAAACATGGTTAATGTCATGGTTTGGCAACACGACGATAATAAAACCCCAACAAAAACAAATACAACCATGAACTCTTCAATAGCTGCGTTGGAAAGGCCTACGACGATTTGAGCAATTCGATACTTGTAAATTGAATTACGCACTCGAGGTAGAGATTCCGGGACTACGTCGCACAGTGTTCGTGTATAAGATATTACATGTTCCAGAAACGCCGTTACAATAAAAATCAAAGATAAAACAGTGCATGCACCGTTTACAGTAACCAAAGCAAGAATACCGGCTTCGATAAGTTTGACAATATAACTAGACCCAAATATAAGCTGTAGAGGAAGTTATGAGTACGAAAATAGTGCAGCTAAAACTGGTAATGGCACGGAACAATAAAAAATGGAAAATCCGTAGGTACATAATTCGTAAATAGACCGCTTCCCAAATATTGGTAAATTTAGCGAAATATTGGAAGTTGTTATTATTACCAGGTTTTTTGATGATGCAATCTGAAACAATTGATTTCCGAGATATGTCATTGCTAAATTATGGGTGCGTAATGTATTATCAGCAGCATAATATATTATAATTAAGCAGACTACAACACCGTTAAAACAGCTTGCTTAAAATTATAAACTGTGTACGTTTTCCAATTATACAAAAGCCATATCAAGCAGAGCACCATGAATGGAAAAATAAACCCCATCGTAAAAAGTCTACATGATACTCTAAATGGTTTGTGTTGAGGTTTAGAACGTTGTGGACATTTGACGAATCGATTTGTGGTTGGCTCTACATAATATGCTGGTGGTACTACTAATCTTAGGACGGAATGAGATAAGTACTGCTGATGTAAGTGACATGCTTATATCACAACACTTTGAATACAGATACGTCTCTTTTTTATTATTACCAAAAATGTTGGAAGAATTTAAATTTTTGTTTACAAATTCTAGTTTTTAAGGTGAACAATCCTAAAGACGTATACAAACTTAGACTACAAAGCCAGAAAAGCTTATCAAACGATATTATTCGACAGGGCCAAATATGGCAGGGAACTTAAAGTTAAAACAATAATCAGGGTGGATTAATGCTTGCGAGTTTAGATTTCGAGAACGGTTACTCAAATGTTTAAATATACTTTATTGACATCATATCAATGTCAGAGTGGGTTGAAACATTGCAAAGCGGAAATAAATGATATGCCAACGGCTACAATTTCGTTCATTTCAGTTAAGTAAAAAATGTTTAAATAAATGAATTTAAGTTTTCATAGTTAAAAAAAATATTACAAAAGGTCTGTATTGTGTTCGGTTAAATTAAATTATTTCTGTAATTTACCATATTTTGAGTGGTGTGCATGACTAATATAATTAGTATATCTGTAGTAAATATGCACCTGATTATATATCTAGTGTACTTCCATCAGTTTAAATTTCCATATTTGGAGGAGGCTAAAATAAGGGACCTTCTGAAATTGACAACTGTATCATCTTCTCATTGAGATAGCAATTTCATGGAGAAATTAAATTAGTCCTAAAGCGCATCATATCCGGTATCGAAACCAGTTTGCAATTTTCAAAGCAATTGGAAATACCCAGAAAACTTCCAACATACGTTATTAAAACGTAAACCTGTTTTTTATTTACTGGTATTAATGAGAATAAAATAGAAATGTTTTTTTTTGCTTGTCTATCAAAATAATTCATGCCAAAAAACCGAAACATTGCTCAATTTATTTATGCTTAATTATCTTTGCCAGTTGGCTAAATGAATGTAAGGATTGCATGGAAGTTGACAATGAGCAAAATGTATTTTTCATGTAACTGCACTGGTATTTTTCTATATAAATGTGAAACATCCATACATAATATTTATATTGTTGGGTTGTTGGTTACAATTAGATTCGTAACATCAAATACATTGTAATTTTAGTTATTTTTGAACATGAAAAAACTTCAATTGATGCGATGTAATCAAATAGATACGATAGTTTGCGTTGAACAATGATTTCCAACCGAAGCATAATAAAGTGGTAATGTTAATTGGTAAGGCTAAACTTAGAGACTGGAGATAATTGCTAACTTGAAACACTGACTACATGTAACTTGTACTTAGGACTCTCTCTCTCTCTCTTTTATTATTTATTTAAATAGCAGAGCAGTTAAATATTTAGCTGCTAACTATCACATTTATGCTCCACTTTCCAATTGCAGAGACTAGAATACTTGATCACTTCCATCCACTCCAACTGGCTAAATGAAAAATAAATCCCTTTTAATCAATAGCTCCCCTTCGAATTAGTATAAATCACATTGGGAAAATCAATGGAAAACAGTTAAAATTAATTAACTAATATTAACTATAATTAAAGCTATTGTTTTAATTAACATTTGGAATTAAATTGGCATTAAATTAAATTAGCTTGGTGGCAATAGCTTTGGAATTATATAGAGAGGAACTAGTGCGTTAGTGCAATACAGATAGAATATCAATTAACCCAACAACACACATACAAGCACACTGTTTACAAGCGATACAGCTGTGCAAAGAGCTCTCGCTCAGCTGTGAGCAGTCAGCGTGTAGTGCAGATGGCGTGAGAGAGTTGCTGGTTCATCCAGGCTTTGACCCTAGCAGCTCAGCGACCTCCTCTGCTCTCCCTCGTGGCCTTCTCGGCAAAGCTCGGATGGACTTGCAACTTTCCCACGCCTTCTGCCCTGCATTCACTTCCCACTGCCCCTCGTAACACAGTGAGGTATGGCTGTATACCAAACCAAGCATGTTGCATGTTCACTCGTTCACTGGCAATTTCAGATAGTCGCTTGTTGCTCACTTGGATGTGGTGAGGTTTCAATGGGACAATTACTATTATAATTATGTGAGCATCTAAAAGGGAAAACCTTCAGAAATATTTGAAAGTCAAGTCGTTTTCATGTGTCGCTTTTCATATTCTCATTACTAGTTCCACTACATTCATTCAGTATGGGATAGATTTGCTTATAATTGAAAAGCATATATATACATTAAAGTATAAGAAACAAAATTTGAGAGAGCGATTTAACCCAACATTATTCTTCTGGTTTGGTGGGTTCACATTCTACATCGTCTTGTCAGTATTTCGATGGCTCACTTTTGACTTTTGTCGAGCTCTTAATGCAAAATGCAACATTATTAAATTATTACTATTTCAATATTTTCATGGTGAGCTTTACAATATTTAAATTGCACTTGTATTCATACTAATATCCCTTCGCATTAGAATTAATCATCAATTTTGTTTTTATAGCCTAATACATGCCAGATATTGACCCGAATTGTTGCAAAGGAAATTGTTTTGCTAGAATTTTCAGACCTTAATACACTTTATGAACAAAGGGTATTAGCAGTGAAGTTATATCATGTTCTGCATATTTATATGTAAACTTCTGCTGAAGTAGCCCTTTCCTGTTCGAAATTATTTATAAAAGTACGTTATAAAATAAGTTATCAAAAATCAAATTAAACACATTTTTATTGTTATTTAATACTTTTTTTTTCATAAAACCAGAGATTTTTTCTTAAAAAGCAAAATATTTGACAGCAAAATTACCCTAAGCAGAAAAAAAGT